>JAULJZ010137650.1:0-10705 GCA_032270985.1 Heliamphora pulchella | reverse complement strand
CATATAATAATTATAATATTTATTGGATAATTAGGAGAATTAAATTTTTTTATAACTGGTGGGCTAAATGTATATAAATGTGAGCATTAAGCTTAAATTAATTTCGACCGTTTCAAACGGGCCTTAATTACAATTACTTAACACTGTTCCTATCAGTTTGTTATATATACATAAAGGGTTTGGGTTGATCAAGTGAGAAACCAGCGAGAAAGCCTTCCACGCCGCACAACCCGAACCACCTCTGACGCTCCATTGCCCATGTTGCCGGTGCTGCCACTGCCCGCTTCCGCCATCGTCAATTACCGCCACTGCCGTCGTCGTCGTCACTGCCCTTTCACTCTCTCTCTTTCCCTTGGTTAGTTTTTTCTCTCTCTCCCCGATATATATATATATCCCTCACTTTTCTGTCATGGTTTGAACTAGACACCACCACCACCACCACCACTAGAGGCCACCAGCGACCACCATCGGTGCCTCCGGCACACTAAAAAACCTCTCATACGGCTCATTTCATATTGTCACGCACTGTTTCTTATATTATCCACTGCCACCGCCACTTGATAACTTTGGGTCAAATCTTTTGACGAACTAATGCCGCTAGTAAACGGTGTCGATCGTCAAAAAACTCTTCTGGCGAACCCGAATCGAAAATCTACATTTTATGATTTTATATATTAAAAAAAATAATTTTTTGGCCAACTTTGGACAATGATATCCGTTACCTCGTACATCCGTTTCAACCACCGTAAATCTTATTAGATTCACTTCATAATCACCTACGCATAACTGCAAACAGCGATTAAAATCGATGCCCAGATTGTCCGAACACGCGTCCTAAATTTATTTTGAAAATCCGAGACGGAACCATCACGTGCACTCTGTGCATGCATGGCCTATGCATGGATGATGGTTTTGATTTTTTTATTTCTATTGTGCTTGTTTTGGGTTCCTTAGGTTAGTGTTAGTTACTGTTATGAGTGAGTTTTTGTATGGTCATGCAAAGGTTTTGGTTTTGTTTTGATTTTTTTATTCTGTTTAGTTTGGGTTCTAGCGTACTGTTAGGAGGTTTTTACATGTACTGTTATGGGTGGGTTTAGTTATAATATGTTATGTATTTTTAGGTAAGCCTACTGTTGTGTTTTACACCGGTAATTTCATATGTTATAAAAATAAAATATTTTATGCAATTAACATTAAGAAAGTTTTTATTTAAATTTAATATACTTTCTTATTTTTACATCTTATGGAAAAATAAAGTTAAATATTTAGGTATATCTTTAATGATTCATATTATTATATATATAATGAATTTAAGTTAAAAAGCATGAGTATTTATGAACATGTTAAATTATAATTTTATTTTAGTCATTTTTAAAGTAAGAAAAGTTAAGACAGATATGTGAATTTTTTTAAAAGTAGTATTTGTTGCCTATTCTAGATTTGGAGCATTTTGAAATAAGATTCTGCTAGATCAGGTGAATCTCTGGTATCTGAACTAATTTTTATTTTACGTGAATACTTATATAACGACATTGTTAAAGAAGGAAAATGAATGATGAAAAATAAAAACGAATGAAAATGATGCATGAAAGAATGATAGATTAAACGTACCAGCGAGGCGAGGTAATAAGGGTCGAGGCCACGGCCAGGTGGCTATAAATAATGATCATGTCTACCGTATAAAATGTAGGGTCACTCCTACTGAATTCTGGGTAACCGTTTAATATATATATCATTCTAACACTATGTAATAATTAAAAGTTCAGATATCATTGAATTCACCGTAGCTGTGCTAATAAATGTTGAAACCTTTCAAGTGACGCATGATTATATGAAAAAGCCAGCTGTTGGAATAAGGAGTTTTAATTTATGTCTAATTTTTCTATTTCTGTCAATGCTGTATTTCAAATTTTTGTAATAAGTATTTGAAACTATATTTCAGTATTGATTATACTTTAATTTTATTAGTTGCTCTGGAGGTATGTTTTGGAAGAAATTAATCTATTGACAATATTATATTAAAAGTGATTTCTTTCAGCAATTCCATGTTGCCTAAGATTATTAGAAAAAAAAAAAATTAGTCCAAAGATACAAAATGAGAATGTGAAAAGTAAAGAAAAAAGGCTTTTTGGTGGGTTTTGCCTTACTGGCCGGTCACGAACACCATATAAAAAAATGAATCGTGATAGGGAGTCTGCGAAATCTCGTATATGCGTTGGGATTTTGAGGTAGAGGAGGCTATAGATCAATTAATGCGAGAGGCGGAGGCCTTGTATTGGGAGTTTTCGCTCAAGCTTCCAAAAAGATTCCAAGCCTCGTTCTCGTTTTTCAACATCAAAGTTCCACCCCAAGATGCGTCGACAAGCTGACGGTGTTGAGGGGTCAACTCGTCATAGAAGCACTGGACTAGTTGCCATTTAGGCACTGGATGATGAGGAAAGGCTCTAATAAGATTCTTATACACTATTAGAAAAAGTACTTTTTGTCTCGAGTATTTTTGCGTCAGCCTATTTGCTGACGCTTTTGCCTCGAGTTTTTTGCGTCGGTTTATTTGTCGACGCAAAAAGTACCTTTTGCCTCGAGTTTTTTTGCGTCGGCGCATTTGCCGACGCAAAAGGTATTTTTTTTAGACGATAATTGTAACTGACGCAAATAAGTGTAAAGCCGACGCAAAAAGTACTTTTTTTTTTAGACGGCAAACGTGGCCGAAGTAAATAAGTAAAAATTGATTATTTACGACAAGAAGTTAGCCGTGGCAAAAAATGTTAGTCGCAAAAAAATTTATTAGCGACGGTATTTGTGCCATCGCAAAAACTTTGAATCAAAACTACGTAGTTTTGATTCAGGCGGGATTTTTGCCCCCTTTTTCCCCAAAATTATTTTCTACCCTAAAACGTTTTCTGCCCCAAAATCCAAATCAGATTTTTATCGTTCTCTCCCTCCCTCCCTCTTTCTCTACCTCTTTCTCCCTCCCATTCTCTCCATCACCGCACCGCCACCGCACCGCTGAGAGCTAAGCTAACCTTGCTACACTCCACCGTCGCCCACCCTCACGACTTCATTACCAGCGCCGCGGTCGAATTTCATTGTCGCCGTTCGCTACCGCGCCGCCGTCGCCCTGCCTTGCTTCATCCTGAAACATATCAGGCTCTTCCTCTGCTTCATGGAAATTGACATCTCAACCCTTCCATCCTGAAATAGGGTAATGTGGGTTTGATTTTCACCAAGGGTGATTTGAAGGAGGTGAGCGAAGAAGTCGCCAAGTACAAGGTAAAATAGCTGATACATTCTTTTATAGTTGTCAATGAGATGGCATTTTCATTCTTTCATTTCCCCCCCTAAAAAGTGTTATATACTTTGGTGGTTGTTACTATGGTTTATAGTGATATCACCATTTTTACCTCTCTAATAGCAGACAGACAGTATTTAGAAAAAAATTTGTTGCTTGTACATAGTATAGAATTTTGATGCTCTTGTTTTTGTTTCAAGATCGTATTTGTTAACCATTTTTGCAATTGAATTAGAAACTCACTTCCATTTTGATTAGTATCTCATTCATGTTTATCTAGTGGGTTTGATTTTATCTCTGCGAATGTAGTGTCATATGAAATCCCATCTTACTTTTATGTGTCGTCATCTAATCACAATTTTGGCATGGTAGTATTGTTTAGCTCGAGGAAATATCAAACTGTATTGTTCAGCTTTACAGCTTATTTGGATCGGTTGGTTTGAGAAGAAAAGAAAAAAATAATTATGTTATATTTTTCTCAATCACTTGTTTAGATAATTAAAGAGAGAAATGGGAAGAATGAAGGGATTTGGTTATTTCTTAAAACTCCTCTTTTTGAAAAAAAAAGTGGAGAGATTTGCTGAGAAAAAAAACGTCTTGAATGCTCAACGTTTTTTAATGCCAATATCTGGCTATCAGCCCTTCAAAAGCGAATTCATTATATACTATTTATTTAAAATAGCATTAATTTGTTTTATTAGTTATGGAAGACAATTTTTTTTATTTTGCTAACCAAATAAAATAGGAGGGAAATAACTATCTTTTCTCTCCTATGTAACCAAATTCTCTTCCATGTAACCAAACGGCATGGAGAGAAAATATAATATTTTTTCCTTTTTTTTCTTTTATTTTCTCTTATAACTTAAGTAATTTTTTCTTTTCTTTTCTTTTCTTTTTTTTTTCCTCTCGAGTTTCCAAACGGACATAGATCCTCAATGTTGGGATGGACGAAGGTCTAGGAACTGGAAACAATGAAATAGGTCTACACTCCTCAAAGACCTCTAGTGTAAGAATTGCTCGCGCTCATTTACATATTTGCACAACTGAGAGAACTGGGTGTTAAATGGTGTAGGAAATGATATGGCAAACAAAATAAATTATAACCCCTTCTGAATTATGTGGACAGAAAATTGATTGATTTTGAACCGCGTAATGATTTATATCTCCCTCTTTTTTATCCTGCCATGCAATTTCAGAGAGCTTCATTTTTTAGCATTCCTTTCTGAAGGATATGATTGAGTTTTGAATTCCCCTTCTTTTCTTCTTGCTCATTGTTATTGCTGGAAAACTAGTGCAAGGATGAAACTTCTGGAGTCTCGAATTTGGCTTCATTCTTATATGGAATTATAGAAAACAGTATAAAGTCACTTGAACTATTCTTCACAGAACTGGATTTCCTAATTCAGAGAATTCACACCAAACCAAAATAATAAATAAATCAAATTGAGAAGTGAAAAACTATAACCTCCAAGAAGAGGTATTGTTCCTAATTTTTCCAATTTGTTCAGTGAGACACTGCCGTTCTTAAAAGACATTGGTGAATTCAGTCATCTGTAACTGGTTGTTCCATTTGGTATTCCTTATTGTTGTGCTAAGGTCGTCGATACCTCTGCTACTGTGAACAGGTTGGAGCACCGGCTCGTGTTGGTTTGGTGGCTCCGGTTGATGTCGTCGTCCCTCCTGGCAACACTGGACTCGACCCTTCTCAGACTTCATTCTTCCAGGTCTGCTCTTTTGAGTTGTTCTGCCGGATCAGTTTCTCATAGTAATCCTTTTTAGAAATTTACCACAAAGTGCAAGATGAACCAAACATTACCTAAGTTCATTATTAAAAAAAATGAAGCGTGCCTAAGATTCACATTTAAGAATTCAACTACAAAAGCACTACATTTTGGGACACCATGTACGTAGTATTGGTTGGAAAAATCACAATAAAGGACCTGATACAAACAATCTACAATTCACGTTGCCATTTTCTGTGTTGATTGCTCAGAATTCGATCCATTTCTAAAAAGGATTACTATGAGGATTTTTTTTATGTTAAAAAACAAATATTTGTTCAATGTTTCTGTTTGTCTCTGTTGCCGTGTTGTTGTTTCTCACACCGTCACCTTCCAGGTGCTCAATATCCCAACCAAGATTAACAAGGGTACGGTATAAATTATCACTCCTGTGGAGGTTATCAAGAAGGGAAACAAAGTGGGGTCTTCTGAGGCTGCCCTGCTTGAAAAACTGGGCATCAGACCCTTCTCTTATGGTCTTATCGTCCTGTCTGTTTATGACAATGGATCTGTCTTCAAGCCTGACGTGCTTGATCTAGCAGAAGAAGAACTCATAGAGAGGTTTGCAACTGGGGTTTCCATGGTCACTGCACTGTCACTAGCGATATCGTACCCAACACTTGCAGCTGCATCCCACTTGTTTATCAATGCCTACAAAAATGTTCTGGCTGTTGCAGTTGAAACCAAATACTCTTTCCCTCAGGCAGATAAAGTGAAGGAATATCTCGAGGTATTGAGGAAATGGTAGTTGCATTCTTGAAATATTTTTGAACTTGTGTTTATTTTGCATGTGGCCTAAGAAGCACGAACACTTCAACAGATCAAACACGTTGTGTTAGACATTTGTGTCGGACACTAATACCTTCCAGACACTCTAAAAGGCCCCCGACACTTTTAAACGTGTCTTCGTTTAAAAATTAGATTTATAATATCAGACACTTTTGATATTTCTCAAATACATCGATAACACTTCTTGGAGTGTCTAAACACACAATGGTTTGGATTTTTCGAAACAAAATTTATGCCCATTAAACATGTGGTTGAAACATTTATAAGATAAAATATATGATTTTTTAAATTCAATTAGTGATATGTTGCATATTTTTTTTATTAACTTTGAATAAATCATTTATAGATGTTTAATAAACATGTAAAAAATAGTAATTTCTAATGCGTCCTAAATGTTTTGGATCTTGCATTTTTTTGAAAATTGCCATTGCCGTGAGTGTCGTGTGGTGTGCCCATGTCTATGCTGTCCGTGCTACATGACTAACTTGTTTGTGTGTGGGGGGGTGGAATGGCAGGATCCCACCAAATTCGCTGTTGCTGCAGTTTCAGCTGCTGATTGTCCTGCTGGTGCCGAGGAAGAGAAGATGAAAGAAGCTGCCGAGGAGTCTGATGATGACATGAATTTCAGCCCGTTCGACCAAGCTAAAAAGAGTGGTACGAGGTGTTATTAAACATACTCAGCTTTATTTGCTTTCCTTGATGTCTTCTTTTGGGATTACGCGTACTTGGGATTTTTTAGTTTGAAAGATCGTTACCCTTAGCTTAAACATTTATTTCATGTTTTTATTATAATGTATGAGTCTTGGTTTTTATTTATTATTTATTTTAAAATTTTAAAATTTATATACATAGTAATTTTTTTATGCGCGTAAAGTAATTTTTAAAATTCATGTAACCGTAGTTTCAAACCGAATCAACCTGATTTTTATTGGTTTAGTTTGGTTCTACAATATGATTGGGTTGATTCTAGGTCCAAAAATTGAAACCGATAAAAATTAGTTTAGTTTTAAATTTAGTACGAAACATAACCAAATCGACCTATGTGCACTCTTATTCAAACCCACAACGAGCAATAAAATGGTTGTTTTGTCCAAAAACATAAGTGAAAATGACTAACTGATTTTTGTCAAAATACCCTTTCTAATTTTTATAACAAACAACAAAATGATTGTTTGGTCAAAAAAAAAAGTAAAAATTGCTAAGGGCTGTTTTTTTTTTATCAATTAAGTAGATATTAATTTTTAATTTAACTGGATAAAAGTAAATTGTTAGTGAGGAATTAAATAAAAAAAACAATGATAATTTAAAGGATAAAAAATAAAATTAACCCTATTCCAAAAAGAGAAACAAATATTGAAACGCGGAGGTTGTCAGGATCTTTGTGGCACCCGCAAACGAACTTTGAAAGAAACAAATGTTGGAACGGGAGAAACCGTAGCAGACTTGTTCAAACCCGACCCAGTCCGGGACTGTGCTGCGCCTTAAAAGGGTGCTGCACCCTGTTTGGGGTTGTTATTTTGAATAAATTTTTATGATTGAATTTGTTTATTATGTAAAATATGAAAAAATTTAAATTCATCTGATATCGGTAGTTAAATGATTAAATAAGATTTATTAATGTTGTTTTATAAATAAATAAAAATTATAAATTTTTTTTAAAAAAAATATCTAAACAAATGTTACTCAATTACATAGTTACAGATATTTATGAATTTGAATTTTTATATAAATAACAAACTCAACGGGATTTAAATGATGTTATTTTAAGGTACAGCACAGTCTCTCGCTCCAACCCGGACCAAGTCTCCTTAGTTTGATTAGATTGATTAGAAGCATATTATGAAAAATTTAGGGTAAATTACCAACACCTCAAGTTGATTAAATGCTATTAGACATCTAAGGTATTAGATATTATATTTTGCTCCTTAAAATTCAATTTTGCATAACAAATAGACAATTACCGTTAACTGAACATTAGAGTTTTAGAAGTATTTTGTTTACATCATTATATTATAAATTTAATTAACAAAAATATAATCTTATTCTTGGCATCCTCTTTTCTTTCCACTACAAGGTCCCCCCGGCCTCTCTCTGTGAATAACCCCCCTCTCTTTGTGAATAAAATAAGATTATAATTTCAAATATCTCAAGGAGTTGACTGTATTTGATTAAGTTCTCAAGGGGGTGTTTGTATTTTACCCAAAAATTTATTTCCTCAATTACGTTAAGTTGTCAAGAAATTATTAGAGAAAGTAATTCACAAAAAAATAATAATAATAATTATTGTTACCCGTTTAACTTGTAAAAAAATTAATAGAAAAATTAATTTTTAATTTTTGTTGCAATGCATGAATTTATACTTTTTTACATGATTTATTTTATGAAAAAATTTGTAAAATTTATATCTTTCTACAACAACTAATCACACGTGTAAAAAAAATAAGAGTATGGCTTCACTCTAGTTTTTCATTGGATTGGAAATGTAAAATTTTATTATTATTTTAGTTTAAATAGATCTATTTTGATGATTTGAGCCGTTTATTTTATTATTTTAAGTGTATGTATTATAATTGTAATAACTCAAGTTGATCGGATATCGATAATTGCCTTAATAAATACATATGTGTTGATAAAATAAATAATAAAATAGAAATTATAATTTATTTTTATTAACACAGGCGTAATTTGTTAAGTCAGTTATCGATATTCGATCAATTTAAATTTTTATAGTGATAATATATATATTTAAAATAATAAAATAAATTGCACAAATTATTAAAACGGATCTATTTTGAATTTTTTTTAAAAAAATTAACCTCTCTAATTCAACAATGGACAGGAGTGCTCAAAAAGTATAACCGTTGCTCAACATTAAATGATAAAAACCCTCGAGTCTAGATTCAACTGGTCTTGCTCGATATTATTACCTAGTGTTTGGTGGAGTTGAGATTAGCCTATATGTCTAGGCCTGTCCTATTAGTTTATTTGGTTCTCGGCGGGTCGGAGTATCTATGGCTATCTAATCTTTTTAACGATGATGTTTGTTATTGTTAAAATTAATAATTTATAAATTATAATTTATAATAAAAATTATAAATATTTTATTAAAATTTTAATTTGTAATTTGAATAAAATAAAAAAATAAATATAATTATAACAAAAATTGTGAATAGTTAAAAATTTTTTGTAATTTATAGTTAAAATTAATTTGTGTTTGACCTCATTTTTTATAGGTTTTTTGATTTTTTTTTATAAAAAAATAAATGTGAAAAGATGTGAAAAAAACTAATAAATTATAGTAAAAAGCCAAACAAGTGGATTTTTTAAAAAAAATTTAAATAAAAAATTTTCCAAAAAAACCAAATCAAACATAGGTTAGCAGAAAACTAAAAACTACTAGTAATAACTTTGCCAAACACACATCAACAAATAGGTATTTCAAAAAATATTATTAGATCTTTTAAAAGTATAATGTTATATTATTAACAATAAATAATAAAATTTGACATGCAGTAATTGAATCATTTTTATTATTTTAAATTTTTTTATTAAAATAATAAGTATTTAATAAACAATATAACATAATATATTACGAAAAAAGGAGACCTGCTTGAGGTATGATCATTTGTATAGTATGATCCTGTTTCTAGTGTAAAATTAGATTAAGATAAGATAAGATAAGATAAGTAAATAATACTTTAAACTTTACATATTTTCTAAGTATTATAAGATAATATATAAAATTATAAACTTTAGAATATAATTTGTATGCTAATTAGTTAAAATGAAATAATTTTAAATTATTAATTTTTTACATGTAGAATTAATAGTTCGATTTGACACAATTAAATACAAAATTTCCTATCTAAAGACACCTCCAACTGTTCACCATATCTTTTATTAAGTTCAAATTTGGTGCAAAGTAGACTAAAATGAGCTCCAATCGTTTAACTAAATTTATATTCGAATAACTTAATTTTTTACCAAATCAAGGAAGAGAAATTTTTCACCAAATTTGGTGAAAAAGATTTAGGAGATAAGTTTAGAATATTTTAAGAAAAATTAATGAAATATTTTTAAAAATAAAGGATTCGAACATTTGTTAACAAAACAAAATTTTCCCATTGACATCCACAGAAAACTATATCAACTAATTCTGTTGCAGTTTGATACTTGTTTCAAGAATTCATTGAATAGAAAAATAGTCGAACAAACAAAGAAATAGAGATAATAAATAAATAATGAAAATTAATAATAAAAAAAATACAAAAAAAAAATATTTGTATTTGCAAACAGTTACCCGACAAATGTTGAACATTCTTTTTTGAAGATTTTATAAAAACAATTTATATTAAGTTCGGAAAGTCTATTTATCCCGAAAAGAATTACCAAAAGTACCATGTCTGTGTTTGGTTCTTCCCCATCGATCGTCCTTCTCCCAGTCCCGTTCTTCCACACGTATGCGTTTGACTCTTGACCCTGACGGCATCGTCGTTTTCGACGGAGCTTGCGACCCTATAGAATTTGGCGAACTCTCAGAGATTGATGAATCTTGTCCTCCGAGGTGTCGGATTCAGCGGTTGAAGGAGGTGAAAAACGTGTCTGAGAGAAAGAGAAAGATGGAGAGTGCTATTTGGGAATTTTTTTAACTTTTTTTTTCTTCTTTTCTAATCATATGATTTCTGCCATCTCCTCATCATCCATTGCTAATTGCTAATTGCAAACTCAAGCCTCTTCTCTTCATCATGCTAAGTTCTCACCGGTAAAAAACTGTAAGAATATTCTCACTGGTAATGCGTGTGAGAATGTTCTCAGTGGTAATACGTGGGAGAACATTCTCACTAAT
>JAULJZ010137639.1:0-10705 GCA_032270985.1 Heliamphora pulchella | reverse complement strand
CCTATAAATAGGCCATATAGTGTACAGTTTCTATACACAGAGAATATACAGTTATTTTCTCTTCTCAATTTCTTCAAAATTTAAGCAAAGTGATCAAAGAAGCTTGGAGTAGAAATATTTGTTCATCAAGGATGGGCTTTCCATACTCTGATACTCAAGATGAGAGATTTTAAGTAGGGAATAAAACAGTGGAGGAAGGAAGTGGATATTTAAAATCAAAATGAGTGTTTTAAATCCTTAGTTGTTGAGTTTGAGAGGATAGATAGCATTAGTGAGAGGAGACCACTTACAGAATCTGAAAGAACACAAAGAACTACTTTGAAAAGAAAGGTTTAGGAGATTTTAGAAAGAGAGGAGGCAAATTGGCGCCAAAGGGCCAGGATTTCATGGCTGAAGGATGGTGACTCAGATACCAAGTTCTTTCATCTAAGTGCTAAAAAAAGATTCTTGAGAAATCATATCAGCTAATTGGTAGTGGGTGACAGAATCATCACTATGCCGAAGGAAGTAAAAGAAAAAATTGCAAATCACTTCTCAAACTTGTTTAGAGATCCCAGTATTCCTAGTCCAAGCATCCAAGGGGACTTGGGCAAAAGACTATCAGTGATCAAGGTTGAGTTTTGGGAAAATACTTTTACAGAGGAAGAAATTTGTGTGGCAATTGGCAGATGTGCAGGAGCAAAAGCACTAGGACCTCAGAGTTTCAATCTCATATTTATTAAAAGATTCTGAAGTATGCTCAAACTTGAGATTTTGAGCTTCATAAAGGAGTTTCACCTGAATGGTAGATTAACTAAAGGGCTGCATGCTAAATTCCTTACTCTCATTCTCAAGAATGACAACCCTCAGAACCTCAATGACTACAGACCCATAAGTCTGGTGACCTCTATGTATAAAATCTTGGCAAAAACTCTGACAGGAAGACTGAAGCATGTGCTACATGAAATCATTGATGAGAGTCAAACAACTTTTGTTAAAGGAAGGCAGATTATGAATGGAATTCTCATTGCTAATGAGATCATTGATTACTAGATAAAACAAAAGAAATTAGATTTTGTACTGAATGTGGATTTTCATAAAGCCTATGACAACCTCAATTGGAATTTTATACTGGACATGATAGGACGCTTTGGATTTGGGAGAAAATGGATCAATTGGATCAAGGGGTGTAAATCCTTGGCAACCCTCTCCGCTTTAGTTATTGGTTGGGTAACTAAGGACTTTGCTATTGATAAAGGTATTAGGCAAGGGGATCCTTTATTCCCGTTCTTGTTCGATATAGCTATGGAAGGTCATAATATCCTAATTCATAAAGCCAAGGAGGTTAGGCTTATAAAGGGAGTGAGTTTTGGCAATAATGGTATGAACATATCTCATTTGCAATTTGATTAAGGGATTTATAAGAGAAGATTGGAGATTACATCCTATGGAGTTTATGTATGATGTGTTTGGTTACTACATAATTCTGAATATAAAATCCTATTATGGTGCCAAATTCCTAGATATCAAATACTTGGGGGGAGGGGTATTTGATATCCTCTCCCATGGGTCAATCTGTTTTTCCCATTGCAATGACATTGGAGCAGTTTTTGTAATTTTTAAAAAAATATACATTTCAAAAAATATACTGTGTGAACTGTGAGCAGTTTTTGTAAGCATTAAATTATATTTTATCTATATTCTATAAATTTATATCAACTCATATTCATTATAAAAACAAACATGGTATATCTATATACTCAAGCATAACATATTCAATACTATATCTATTAATTTTATATCTACCTTTATATCTGACAGTATTTTATATTCGTTAATTTATTTTCGGATAAACAAACGAGCCCTATGAGATTTTATTAAGACTCACCAAAAAGAAAGTCTGAAGTATGAATCAAGGCTTTATATCGTAACGGTTGATAAATAATACAATTTTTGACTTTCGATATCAATATTTATTAATATATTAGCTGATATTGTCCATTATCGATCAATTTGTAGCTGTATCACCAATAACGATATATATTCCAATACCGCAAATTTAGAACCCTATTAATGAATAAAAAACCAATAGCATGGAATCCCTTAAGGAAAAATTACAAAGGAAAGTAGTTTATTTAGTAATGCAAGACATAAATATAGCATCTTGTAACCTGCAACAAATACAATGAAGAAAGGATTCAAGGATAGAGTTTTTATGTTCGCTGAACATATTACAATCAAATCATTCTTCGATTTTACAGTAGGGATGGATATCTCTGGCGATCAACAATTTCATTTGTTCAACAGGGCTGCCCTTGGCAATCGATGCTCCACAGATCCCTACACAAAATCAAATTTAAATCAGTATGGAAAAAAAAAAAGCAAGAAGAAGAAGAAGAGAGATTGGAAAATCACTCAAGTTGTCAAGTCAAGTGAGTTATTAAAGAATGGCTAGACAATTGGGAGTATGTGAACTTGCCTACTAAGAAAATGTGATACTCCATTCCATATCGATAAAAGATGGAAAACATATTTGGTATATAAACAAAGTTGTGATTTATTATTAATAATTTGGATTTAAGCATTTTAAGTCGCGTTGTTAGACTTTTTAATCAAGTTATTGATCTTGTGGTCCACTTGGATCGTTACAAATAGTATAAAAATCAACACTGGTTATATGAAGGGCTCCATGATGATGTGGGTAGAGGAACTAGAGGCGCCAGAGAGGGGTAGAGATCTCAAGACTACATACCATGTGTAAGCTAATAAATAATCTGCTATGTGTCCGCTAATTAATATGTTGCCATTCACATCCCAACTAGGTGAAGAACCTAGGCCCGCGACGAGGGCGTCGCGTATTTGAGTGGAAGATATTGTAATATTTCAACCTATATTGGTGGAAAATAAAAAATATGTATGGTATATAAATAAAATTGTAAGCTACTACTAATATTTGGGCTTAAGCATTTTGAGCTGCCTTTATTCAAGTTATCCCGAAAAAAATAAAAGAGAGAAGGAACAGCATCCAATTACATTTTTAGGATTGTGCAAGAATAGAGTTGGAATCTCTCAAGAAGGAAAAAAAAAAGTGACTAGGAACTCTTATATAATGGCCTTAATCCTTAGGCAGGACTTCATTAATTTAGTTCAACATGATAGATAACAAATATTATTCCTACATATGCTGCATCATAAAACCATGGATTCACCAAAACATAAATGAGTTCAAAACTTTGCAAAAACCCGAAATTGTCTATATTACTGGATGAAGGGAGGAATTGTTGTTTTGGTGGCTTCTTTCGCCAACTATCTTGTTTATAATTGCTGTGTATTCAAATTCAGAAGTTAATTTCTGAACACTAGTTACAGGCAGATAAACCGAAAAAAATTCCAATGTTAATATACTTTGCACAAATAGTAATACATTTTTATAAATATTAACACATTTTATATAAATATTTATGTATTTTGTGTGTGTGTGTGTGTGTTTTAGGCAGTACTCAATGAGCAATGGTTAGCATTGCGAGTAGTCCATGAGCATAATACTTAGCCTGTGTTTGGACTAGCTTTTTTTAGAAATTTTTAGATTTTTTGATTTTTTTGTGTCAAATCATGACTTTTTTGTGTCAAATTATGTGACTTTTTTGTGTCAAATCATGACTTTTTTTGTGTCAAATTATGTGACTTTTTTGTGTCAAATCATGACTTTTTTTATGAGAAAAAAAGTGAATTTTTTTGCTTTTTTGTGGGAACCCAAACGAAGTGACTCTTTTTTAGTGGAAAAAACCCAAAAGTCTGGCTTAAAAACCAGGCCAAACACAGGCTTAGACACTCCAATTAGTTGATTACAGATTGTATACTTCGTAAATATGGAACCTTATAACCATTAGCCAAATGAAGGAAAATAAATGTTTTCTTCTAGATTTCCCCAAGATTAGTTCATGGGAAAATGCAAATTTGATTAATCCATCTTTCAAAACGAAAGAATTATGCGCTATCTTGGATTTTTTTTCTTTTGCCTCTTCTCTTGTATTAATTTCTTGTCAATTGTACCTTATTTGGCTTTTGACCTTATTCCCTAAGAGTTGTAGGGCTAAGCTATTATTGTTTAGGTAGTGGATATAAATTCTTTTTCTTTTGCCGATAAAAAAAGGATTATGCGCTATCCCGATTGAATAGAGACATCAAAATGACAAAGAAATCCAACTTTCAATGTAAAATTTTCTCTTGTATTGTAATATTTTATTATCTTAATAAAATGTTGCTTCTTTGCCGATCAAAAAAAAAACCCTTACAATGGAATGTAACCATATGAACATACACTTACCTCATCAAGTTTAGGTTGGTTGTTGTTGCTGCTCTCCAGCATTAGCCCAAAATGAATATGAGGGAAGTGTGCCCACTAGCAGAGAATTAATTAAAGCTTATCAAGTCACCACCCACAAAAACTCTATATATTTGACATTGTGCAAACCACTAAAAATGTCTCAGATCATCCTGCTATATCATGGCCACTTACATTTTTTGCAGCAGTGCTGAATGCTTCCCTGTGGCTGATATTTGGATTATTGGTCTTGATCCTCTGAATCTCCTCCCTACAAAATCACATTTTTGTTATGATTCTTATGAAAAATAAAAAATGGGTGAGTTGTCACAAGTTGCTACCAAGGTTTTAAATATCAGCCATTGCAATACTTATTGGGATTTTAGATTTCTGATATAGTTATTTACTTGTGCATTGGTTGATACAGTCTAATAATGAGACCGACACATGATTGTATCACGAATACTGTCTATACTAATACCGCAATTTAAAACCGTAGATGCTAACAAAAGAAGGAAGTGACATTCAAAGCGAGTGATTGCATTTTCATTACTTTATGAACTGGTTATATGCAGAAGGTACTCGCTGCCTCTTCTCGGGAGCTGAAAAAGAAAAATATAAAGATCTATTAGAACTAGAAATTGTCTGGTTCAACACTAATTTTCTAGGCAAATTAAAGTAAGAATTTATATCTCTTACGTCGATTCACAACCCTTGCGTCAGTGGTATTTGTGACCCGCGGTCGTGTGGTCATCTTGTTGCTGCATTTGGATGAGGAACCGAAGTCGATCCGGCAATCCGGGGCAGCATGGGTTGTTGGTGCCTGAAATAAAATACAGAAACGAAAATTTAATTAAGTAGAATAATTAAGAAGAAGAAGAACAAGAAGAAAAAAAAAACAATTATTTTCTAACAATTGGGGAAGAGGGCAGCGTTTTAGATTGCAGTATTAGTATGCATATCCGTATTGTATTACATTTTAAATTTGTTAAGATCCAACAAAATCAAAAGATTCATTAATAAATATTAATAATAAAAAATTAATTTTTTTAATATTAATCATATTTAGAACTGGGAGAGGTGGTTGATGAGTTATAACATTTTGTTGTAAAAAAGAAATAAAGATTGAAGTGACTGACTCACTTAGGAATCACAAAGAAAATATGACGCAGATTGACAGTTGTCGAGAGAGGAATTTGAGAAACCCCAAAACGCAACTTTTTTTTCGAGATTGCTTTCATAGTAAAAACAAAAAACTTGATGGAAAAAAAAATCATAAAACTAAACACTCAATCAAATCATCCAAATACAAAAAAACCTAAAAAATTAAAATAGGTTCTGAATCTACTGACCCATATACAACTGCGGCCGCACAACCCACTCTACAGAAAGTAAAGAAATAGGTTTTTGGTTATGGCGGCTGCTAGGCTCAAGGTTGCTTTGGAAGTCTCGATCTATATATATATATATATATATAGATGAAGAGAAGACATTGATTTCCTCAAAATAAGAAAACCCAGAAACCCTAGATTTCAGAAGACTATGACCTAGACCCCCTAAAATTAAGCTGAGATTTTTTTTTTTCTTTTTACTGTTGAGATCACCTGAACACTTTGCCTGGATAGTGGTTGAAATGCAGCTGCCATGTTCACGGACCACAGATTAGTGCAGTGTCCGCATCGGACGGTCACGATGTCGAGCAAGCTGCTGCATGGAACACTAACCTGCAAAATCATATCTTTTAAGTACTTTATAAAAGATCAATCTACACGAAAAAAAAAAAAGAAAAGATTGAAAAAACACATATCAGAAACTTTTAATTTTGAGCTGGGAATTCGTCGCTGTCTAGGAATCAAGTGAACGATGAGCAAAAAAGAAGAGAAAACAAAAAACAAAAAACGTATGCTGTTGAAACCCATCAGCCACAGGAGCCTAATTTGGACAAATCAAAGGGTTGGATGACTTGTCCTCATCAATTCATCATCAAATTCATATTTTTGGCGTTTAATCACTCGTTAATCTCTCTCTCTCTTTCTCTCTCTCTCTCTCTAGTTGTTTAATCACTCTTTATCTTTAATCTATCTATCTCTCTCTCTCTCTCTAGTCTTTAGCACTTCTGGGCTTTCAGGTGCTAGACTTTTCTTTGACTCCTAAAGAGAGAAGCAAAATAAAGTCCAACGATGGAGACCTGACCACAACAAAAAACAAGAAAACCCAGAAAGAATTTAATTTTTTTTTATTTCAGTATAATTACACCCAATGACTTGATCTCAGAACAAAAACCAGCTTTATTCAGCATCCGAAACGTTCTTTCTTGTAAGATGCACAGAAAAGCTAAAAACATATATTTATAATCATATAAATATATATATATATATATGAATATTTTATGCAGTAACAAAAACAGGTTTACAAAATATATGGTTTTTGACAGGAGTTTGAAAAAAGCAGATCCCACTAAGAAGAGGTTCAGAGGTCAGTCAGATCAGATACCGCAAGGACGATACTGCAAAAATTGCAAGGTATGTAGCAAAGTTGCTCAGGCGCAACATCGACGCAGCTCGACATGTTTATGGAGAAATTGAAGCTCCCAAACCAAAGAAGAAGGCGAAGAATTAACTTGCCGAAAGAATTTTTGTTTCTTTTTCAAAAAAAAAAGAAGAAGCTATTGCTAACACAAAAATCAAAGCAACCAACCAACAGTAAGGAGAAAAAGCTTTTATTCTCTCTCTCTCCCTCTCCCTCCCTCTCTCTTCCCTCTTGCTTAGAAGATGGGCTTTGTATCCCAACAATAAAACTTATGCGCAATATACAGAAAGCGATATCAATATATATATATATAGAGAGAGAGAGAGAGAGACAGAGAGAGAGAGAGAGAGAGAGAGTTGTAGAGAGAGAAAATTGTAGAGAGAGAGAGAAAAAAGGAATGATAGGATTCAAAGTGGTGATCAGAGCTTAGGGAAGGCAATATAAAAGGAAAGGTGGGCTCAGCATCGCCCACGGCAGGCAGAGACCGGTGGACCGGGAAAGCAAGGACCGGGTTCAAGAAGGGTCTAAAAGAAACCGGGTTTTGGAAGCTTAGTATTGGCCAGACAGGTTTAGGGTTAGAAAGGAGGAGGTAGCGTTTTGGCAGCATAATGACGAGAGGAGAGTGACCATTTCCCCATCCGCGGCTCCGCCGATCCCCTGCCACATCAACAGCGGACGGAAGGGGCGATATTTTTATAATTATTTTTGTTTACAGATACGGAAAATTATTAGTTGCTCATAAGAGTATTATTTGTCATTGCTTAAACATTATTTCTAACAAATAAAGATATTCGAGGTGCACTTAGGTTTCGTTTGGTAATATTTATATTTTTTATTTTTTATTTTTATTTTTATTTTTTTCATAAATTGTAAATAAAAATATATTTGGTAATTATTTTTATTTTTAAAAAACTGTAAATAATTTTTAAAATTTACAAAATTTTAAGAAACAGAAAAAATGTGCTTTCACTTGTTTTGTAAACAAATTTTGATTGAATTCATCCGTAACCTCTAACTATCACTTTTTAAACATTTATGTTATCAAACATGTTTTTGTTTTTATTTTTTTATAAACAAAAACAAAAACAAATTTTTTGATTTTTGTAAATAAAAACAGAAAACTGTAAACGTCACCAAACGGCCCGGCCCCTAAGTGTTTTTGTCCCTTAAAAAAAATTATTGAGTACTTTCTCAGAGTACCATGTGACATTGCTTACGTAATACACCTAACAAATAAAAATGTGTGATGCACACTAAGTGGGTCATTGTTATCTCTTACTTACCTAGTAAAGATGAACAAACATTGTACCTCACGAAGTGCTTTTCGCTACATATATGATATTATGATTGGATGAGACATATTACGTAAACAATATTACATGGTACTCCGAGAGTATCGAATAATTATTCCCAACAAAGATAGGTCAACATTGTTTGGGCATTTTTCGCTATGTAATTGGGTGAGATCACAGCATAGGCAATATTACATGATGCTCTGAGACTATCAAATAATTACTCTACATATAGGAGTAATTATTCGGTGGTTCCATAGCACTATGTAGTATTGTTTACATGGTGCTCTCATCCAATTATGTGGTGAAAAATATCCCGGGTGGCACGATGTTGACCCATCCTTGTTGGATAGGTAAGAGATAAGGATGACCGACTTAATGTGCATTGCACGTTTTTATTACTAAAAATGCTATGTAAATAATGCCATATAGTATTTTGAGAGTACCCAATAGTTTTTCTACATAAAGAGATGGTGAGATATATTCAAGAGTTTGAGAAAAAAACAATTACCACATTATATATATATATATATATATATATATATATATGTGTGTGTGTGTGCGCGTGCGCGCGCGCGCGCCAATTATGCTTTAAACTTATAAAATATATTTATAAATTTATTTATAATTCAAAATAAATGGTGTAAATTTATTTAGGGTATGACTCGCATTATAAACAGTTTAATTTAAACTATTTATTTTAAATTATAGATAATGTTTTATAAATTTACATCATTTTTATTTAGATAATTGCTCACTCTCACTAAAACATTTCTTGAAACTACAAAAGAAAAAATCAAAAACTGGTGAACAGTCCAATTTATAAGTCGTTTATTGTTTTTCGTCCAGTATAAAAAAATTTAACGAGCAAGGTCTACCCTCATAAAAAATTTTAACATGTAAAATCTTTTTGGGACAAAAATACCTTAGAATAGATAAATTTATCTGTACCTTTTCAAAATATGTATAAAGAATACAAATAAATTTATCTGCCATTTATTGAAAGCATGTATAAAAAATACAGATAAATTTATCTGTGTTATTAAAAACACGTATAAAGAATACATATAAATTTATTTGTACCTTTTCAAAACATGTATGAAGAATACAGATAAATTTATCTGTTAGGCATAATAAGAAGACAGATAAATTTATTTGTTTGCATTATCTGTGTTGATATACAAACAGATAAATTTATCTATTATGCATAAATATGAAAACATGTAAATTTATCAATTTGCATATTAAACAGAAGAATATTAACAGATAAACTTATCTGTTTATTATGCAAAACAGATAAATTTATCTGTTTACATGATATCTTTGAGAGAAATCATACAATTGAACCTTACGTGTTAAAATTTTTGTTGATGAATTTTGCGCGTTAAAATTTATTTTTTAAAATTTTTGGCTGAAATTCCCAACAAAAATGGCTATAATCTAACATTAGCAATTAATAATAGAAGAGGCACAAATTTTTTTTTTGGTACAACGGAAAGGATAGAAGTGGCACATGGTTTAAAAGGCAGTGCAATTATTATAAGTAGCATACGGATATCTTTGTATTATTACATTAAAAGAGACCACGTATTTCATGTTTTTTATTTTATTTTCAAGTTGTATAAATTCTTATATTTGTCTAAAATTCCCTTGGTCATTTTTTATTACAAAATAGGATAAGTAAGATTAGTAAAGAGGTGGTATTTTTATTATTATTGAAATTACAATGATATGGCATAATGGGATTATTAGTATAGGATTGGCTGTTCGTTTTAAAGAGTGGACTATAGAATAAAATATTTGTTTTGTATGTGATTAATAGGTTAATGATATAATTATTTGTTGAAAAATAATTGACAGAATATACTTCGAGGCGTATCTGAAGACACTATTTTTTTAACGTAATTCGCCCTCGCTATTAAAGTCTACTGTTTAGTTCTGGCAAATCGTTTTCAGGATACAATGAAGCTTTTTAATTGAAGAACAGCAACCAGCAAACGTTGATGAACTTTCACGAAATCCTACTTAACAGAAAAAATAATTTTTTATTGAGAGATTAGAGTTTTTTTTTTTTTTAGAAAACGGGTTTGAGTTTTAGAAAGACAGAAAGGTGTCTTTTCGAAAAAATACATCTTTTCAGAAAATCTTTTCAAAAATTCGTTATTTAAAAATAATACCTTTTGGGCAAAAGGCACATTTTGATAAATTACCAAAAATGATTATTTATTAAATTAATCCATTTAATCAATTTAATATAAATCGTTGATCAAATGAGCCAAAGTAAAAAAATCAAATGGTCTTTAATAAACCGCGCAATGCATGCAAAGGCATGTGCGAAAATTTGCGCTGAGTGCAATCGTGAACTCATCCACACATAAGCCTAACCCACACTCTTACCATGCACCACACCTTAGCCAATCAAATCATAACAAAATGTTTCCATATATAAACTCAAAAGCTAATCACTTGCCAACCAATGTGGGACAAAATTCACACTTTTTATACAATAAAAAATGAGCTTGGCTCAACAATCCCGCACTTTAATTGTATAAAAGTGAAAAAAAAAAAAAAAAATAAAACT
>JAULJZ010137628.1:0-10705 GCA_032270985.1 Heliamphora pulchella | reverse complement strand
GTGTGTAAGCCGTACTCTACACACCATATTAAATACTATACAGAATATCGGACATCCATGCATAACAAATAAATGATCTACATATATTGCTCATAAAGATTGTCCTAAAATCGAAAACTAATTTTATTAAAAATAAAATTAAATACTAAAAATATGGTTTTCAGTATACCAACCCTAACATGTTTCAAGCCCTAGTGAGCTAGGCATTCTGCTTTTGAAGCCCTGCTCCTTAGGCACCCTAAGTCTAGAAGGCCTCTTAGGTTTTTCAAGCCCTGTTCCACAGGCATCTATGTCATAATTTTTCTTATGTATTTTTATTGCCCCTATGATTGTTTGTTTGCCTGTTTTTAGAATTTAAAAAGGATTTTTTTAGTCTTGACTCGACTTTTAATTATTTTTGTCCTATGCTCGTCATGAGTTTTTAGATCTTGAATCGATCTATTAATTCGTGGTGTTTTTTCCGATAAATTTAATTTTAAGTCGTGACTTGAATTTTAATTATTTTTATCCCACTTTCATCTCGAGTTTTTGGGTCTTGACTCGACCTATAAGTTCGTGGTTTCCTTTCGATAAATTTAATTTTAAGTTATGACTTGATTTTTAATTATTTTTATCTCGCTTTCGTTCTGAGTTTTTAGATCTTGACTCGACCTATTAATTCGTGGTTGGTTTCCTCCTGATAAATTTAATTTTAAGTCGTGACTTGACTTTTAATTATTTTTATCCTAAGTTTCGTCCCTAGTTTTTAGATATTGACTTGACCTATTAATTCGTGGTTGGTTTCCTCCTGATAAATTTAATTTTAAGCCGTGACTTGGCTTTTAATTACTTTTATCCCGTGTTTTGTCCTGAATTTTTAGGTCTTGACTCGACCTATTAATTCGTGGTTTCCTTCCGATAAATTTAATTTTAAGTAGTGACTTGGTTTTTAATTATTTTTATCCCGTTTTCGTACCGAGTTTTTAGATCTTGACTTGAGCTATTATATTGTGGTATCCTTCCAATAAAGTTAATTTTAAGTCGTGACTTGATTTTTAATTATTTTTATCCCATGCTTCATTCCGAATTTTTAGGTCTTGACTCGATCTAACTAATTCGTTGTTACTTTTTCGGTTAAGATAATTTTTAGAATCTTGACTCGATTCCATTAATTATTTTATCCCCAACCGAATTCTTAGATCTTGACTCGATCTTTAACTTGTTTGTTTGTACTCCTTTTAGATCTTGACTCGATCTGTAGGGCAATGTTTGGATCATATCATTGTTTGCATCATGTTAAGCATCTGCATCATGTTTCTTATATTGCATTCTTGCATTTTGCCCCGTGAACTATGTTTTGGTCTGATCCTAGCAAAATGGTACGTAGGTAGCTCGATAGAAATTCAAGTACGACCAACATCATGTGCATGCTTGTACGTTTGTGGCCTAAGATTTACGGCTTGATCAAATGGTTGTTGTCTCTGGATCTTTGACATAACTTGTATCACACGTTGCTATGCAAGTTATATCAAAGAGGAGCAACTGTAGACACCCCAATTTGACCCCGTCTAATCTTAGGTGAATCCAATGATGAAAGCAATTGGAATGGTGATTCAGTACAATCCTTGGGAAATGATCCAAACTTGGTATTTGAACTCAATGATCAAAACCTTCAAACAAGTGAAATCATCATTGAACTGCCATGTTGGAACCTTAGGGTCGCCATGTTCATTGTGGCGACCACCAATAGAATTTTTTGGAAGCTTTTACTTTTTGTGGCGACCGCCAATTCCATTGTGGCGACCACCATAGAACTTTTTGAAAGATTTTACCTTTTTGTAGCGACCGCCAACTCCATTATAGCGACCGCCAATAGAACCTCTTGGAAGATTCCACTTTTTGTGGCGACCGCCATGTCCATACCGGCGACCGCCAACTCCAACTTGGCGATCGCCAACTTACATAGTGGCGATCGCTATAAGAAGCTTCTGAAAACTCTCATGAAGTAGCAACCACCGACTCATTATGTGGTGATCGCCACCTTGAAAAACCCTAATGTGTCCCAGAACGTGTCAGCATCTCATTGGTAGAAGAATTCTATAAATATCATACCCCCTGATACATTTTTAAGGAAAAAGAGAGGAATTCTAGAGAGAGAAGCTCTGCCGAGACATCGAGCAAGTCCGAGCCCCGACGCCGAAACCCAGTTTAAGTACTGAGAGCCGAACCCCTAATACCAAGATTTTGAAAGCCTAGCTTGGATCATCGCTCGAGAATCGAATTGGCTATTAGCATTCTCCGACTCGAGGATTCATTAGCGATCTAAGTACTATGTTTGGATCCTCAGTCCTTCTAACTCTATTTCCTACCTCTTTGGAGTGATCGGGTTAATTTGATTGTTTCGTATTTTACATTGCTTATATAGTGCTAACATAATTTAACAATACGACTAACGATGCCGTTATTGTTATAATCCAAGCACTTACATAACTATGGTTGTAATTGCCAATACTACACCCATATTTTATTTTTTATTTTTCTTTTAATTTTTTCATTCAATGTACCATTTTCTTTTTCTTTTCTTTTCTTTTAATATTAATTTAATGTTCCTTTACTAGCATTCTATTTTCTTTTTCTTTTCTTTTATTTTAATATTAGTTTAAATGTTAGTTTAATCTTTCATTTAATGTTAATATTTCATTTCATTTTTTTTCTTTCTTTTAATGTACCTTTATTTTCCTTGTAACGTCCCGTTTATTTTTTCTTTTTTTTAATGTTAGTTTAATTTTCCTTTCATAGTACTTATTTAATTTTTTTTCTTTTATTTTGCTAAACTCAAAAATCACAAAAAATCTTTTTAGCTAGTCTTCATTTTTAAATGTTAGTGTAATTTTCTCTTCTTATAGTAGTTTAACTCTCTTTTATTTTCTTTTTTTCTTTCTTTGCTTTTGTTTCGTTTAAAATATAAAATATAAATAGTTCAATTTTTTTCTTTTGTGTAGTAGTTTAAATAAACATTTTCTAATCTTTTTATTTTGGCTTAATTTTTTTTTGTAAGCTTTCTTTTTATTTCTTCTTCTTTTATATTAAATTTTCAAATATTCTCCTATCATGTTAATATATAAAATACTTGTTATTAGTTTCATTATCTTTATTTGGTAAACTTTATTTATTTTTTATATAAGATTTTTCACATACTTTTTATTTTAGTTATGTTTTTAGATAATTTGATAATATGCATGTTTAGTATGTTAATATAGTTTGAGGTTATTTTAACAATTTATGTTTATTTGATTTTGGTAACTCTTTAGTATATTTTTGTTCTTCTATTTGAATCATACTAGGTTGGGTTGTTTTAATAATATTGCATGTGGGTTTACTCTATGAATCCTTTAATTAGAAATTACAAGTTATAGGATTTAGGATTTTATTTCTTTAATTACTTTGTTATGGTGTTCTATATATATATATATATATATATATATATGCTATATATATTTTTATTTTATTTTGGGATGTTCTCTCTTTACTTCTATTTTTCTATATTTGCATGTATTTGAAAATTTTTATTAAGAATCAATAATAATTAGAAGAAGCCAACCTCACGGTTGGACAAACAGGGTGCTTAACACCTTTCTTGATTTGTACCTTCGCCCCCGAACTCATTTTTCTCTAGTTAAGTATTTTAAAGATCAGTAGCCAATTTTTTTTTCTTGATTTTTCTCAAAAATCAAGTGGCGACTCGATTTTCAACAAAAAGAGGATTTCAAAATTTGACTTTCAAGGTATTCAAATATTTTTCAAATATTTTTTGAATTCTTTTATTTTTAAACTACCAAAAACTCTCCAAATCACGACGCCACATTAGCCCAAGGGCATTTAAATGAATTTTGATGATTTTTATTAAAAGACATTTTTTAATTAAGTCTAAAAAGATAAGAAATAAAATATTTTCTAAAAAGGTTGAGTCAACACCTTAAGCTTTTGAGTCGACACCTCATGCTATTTGAGTCGACACCTGATGCTAAATGAGTCGACACCTTGTGTTCTCTAAAAGAGCTTTTGAGTTGACACATTTAGCTTTTGAGCTGACACCTATATGCAGAGCCCGCTTTTTAATGTGTCGACACCAGTAGGTCAAGGGTCAATACCTCTAACAATTTGTTTGCAGCTCTACATGGAAAGCATTGAGTCGACACTAGCGAATGCTTGACTTGACACCTTTAGATCAAGGCATGAACAACAAGTTGAGTCGACACCAACAAGTATTTGGGTTGACACCTCACTATTGGAGGCAATACTGCCAAGATCATTATTTTTGTAAAATAGTTTTTGGTAAAAATTAACTGGACGAGCAAACGCCGAAACGGGCTCCAGATAAAATTTTTTAACGTCGAACGATCAAAAGAAAACCCGTGCAACCAAAATTAATTTATATGAATACCTCTTGTCGATCTAATCTTCAACTACGACTTGATTCCGAGTTGAAGCACCAGTCAGATCTTCTACTGTATTTTCTTACGCGATAATCGAACGTAGTGTGGGTTACGATCCTTCGAGAACTCGTACAGGTAGAACTCCGATATATTTAAGTCTTGAAAGGCAAAAATAATATCATAATAATATATGAGATATGATCTATCTGATATAGGATGTATCAATCTCAAACTGGTTTACCCTACCCACGTATATATAGGGCTACAGTAGGGACCTGAGGAGTAATTATGAGTTAGACATTCAATGGAACACAGACACCTACTGGAGGTTTCTACAATTATGAAAAGACATGCAGCGGTTTCTTCAATTTTCATAAAATACTGAATTACAGCTCACACCACTAAAGAACTATAATTGCATTCTGACCTATAATCTCAAGACCTTCTTGCATTAAGCTCCTGTTATTAAATACTTACCATTTCTCCCCACGTTAAGATTTTCGATACCCGCTAATTAAATTTAATTACTAAAAATTTAATTTAATTGGTATTTTGATATTCCTTAAGCCATTCCGCTTAACTTATTTGACCGCTAGATAATTAAATCCACCTGTAGGGTTTGGCCCGGTCAAAACTTATAAGCATACTTAAGAGGGTATCGTCAATCCCGATCATTCGGGAGATGAATTCCGTCAATAACTAATATTCGTCATATAAATAATACCGCTATGCAACTCACCGGGAATATAGACCCATATAAGATCGCATCCTCTAATGAATCAAAACAACAAATATTAAATATATGCAAATCAATAATTATTTCGAGATTAAGAGGATAAGCACTATTCATAAAAATCTTGGAGTGTGAATTAATTTATATAGTCAGTAGTCAGTACTAAATTAATTATCCCAAATGTCTCATTCAATACACACAAAGTGTACTGGTACAGAGAATTGGAACAATAGACGATGCTATTATATGTTTCCCGTAATCAATACAGGTCTACTAAAACTCTGTACTACAATCGTACCGATGGTATGTCCATTTCCATCTAAACTGTGAACATAAAACTTATATTTTACAAGAACTTAAAATCTGATCTTCTGTGTGTAAGTCGTACTTTACACACCAGATTAAATACTATACAGAATATCGAACATCCATGCATAACAAATAAATGATATACGTACATTACTCATAAAGATTCTCATAAAATAAAAAACTAATTTTATTAAAATAAAATTAAATACTAAAATCATGGTTTTCAGTATACCAACCCTAGCAATCTCCCACTTATACTTAAAATCATGCTACTATACATCTTACTCCCATGCCCTCTACATGACTATCAAAGGTTTTAGCCGGTAAGCTCTTTGTAAAAGGATCTACAAGTTTGTCTCCTGATGCAATTTTGATCACAGTAACATCACCTCTCTGTATAATTTCTCGTATCAGGTGATACTTACGCTCAATGTGTTTGACTTTCTTATGGATCTTTGGCTCATTCGAGTTTGTAATCGCTCTGCTATTGTCACAGTAAAGTTTGATAGCCGATTGAACAGAAGGTACCACCTCTAGATCCCTCAGGAAGTTCCTGAGCCAAACGGCCTCCTTGGCTGCTTCAGAAGCTGCCTCGTACTCGACCTCCATGGTGGAATTAGCAATGCAGGACTGCTTGATACTCCTCCAACTTATAGCTCTGTTGGCCTAACAAGGTTTCAATAACCGATTTTGATGATAAGAAACTTATATATATATATATATATATCTAATTGTGCAAATTGAGTTTGATTACAGAAAATATACACTTCCCACAATTCAAGATATACAATGGAACCTATGTCGCATAATTCAAAATCAAGATCATTTGGCGGCAAGTTTTTGTGAAACAAATGCATAAA
This sequence comes from Heliamphora pulchella, assembly GCA_032270985.1. Taxonomy (NCBI): domain Eukaryota; kingdom Viridiplantae; phylum Streptophyta; class Magnoliopsida; order Ericales; family Sarraceniaceae; genus Heliamphora; species Heliamphora pulchella. The sequence goes on along the minus strand of JAULJZ010137628.1, from coordinate 4,388 downwards.
GGATTGAGACATTGAAGATTGAAGAATATGTTAAAAATTTAATTTTGTTAGGATCATTATATATGCTCATTATCTCTTGATTATTACTTTGAAGCTCATAGGAATCCTAAAAATGATAAAAACACTTTTCCAAAAGAAATCATGATCAAACCTTTTTGGAAAATAAAAAATCTAGATTTTTAATGATCCAGTCGACTGAGGCATAAGGACCAATCGACTGAACAGACTACCAAAAAAAGGTTTTCAGATCTACACAAGTTCAGTCGACCGAACCTTAAGTTCAGTCGGCCGAAGCTTGGTTCAGTCGGCCGAATGAGTTTCTTCAGTCGACTGAACAGTTCAAAATTCAAATTTTTTTGAAAACGGCTAGTTTAGAAATTTCATATTTAGCCCAACGGCTAGTTTGTTTTTGGAGCCTATAAATAGAGGGTTTGAGCCATTGTTTTACTCACTCAATCCGCTCAAACGTTCTCTCTTGTTTACTACTTCACTGCTCTTCAATTCTTAAGTTTTTCATACACACATTTGAGAGAAATCTTTCAGCTTTTTCTTGAGTTTCATAGTCATATTCTATTGAGAAGTGAGATTAGAGCTTCATTGTTGTACTTGTACGCTCATTCAAGGAGCATTCTTTGTAGTCTTTTATTTCATTCTTCTTGTTGATTAGTGTTTGAGAAAGGTGATTCTCAAAAGAGGCTAATCCGCTACAAGGATTGTGTTGACTTGAGAAGGGTATATTCTCAAGAGATGCTACTATGCCTAGACTAAGGAGAGAGGCTCATCCGTCTATTTGAAGGAGAGGTAGTGAAATCCTCATAGCGGTTGGCTTGAGGTAAGGACATAGGCCATTGTGCCGAACCTTGTAAAATTGTGGTGTTGATTTTCTCTTGCTTTACCATTTTTATTTATCATCTAGTTGTTTATTATTAAACCACACACACATACTCATGTATTTAATCTCTTTTTATTTATTTGATTCTTGTATTTTCTTTAGATAAGAAAAGTATTAAATCTTGTAATCAAATAGTTTTAACTAATCTTTATATTCGCACTTTGATTCTAAAAAAGTTTTGTTTAATTTTTTAGCCTAAAACTTGCATATTAAAATTAGTTGTATATCAAAAGGGAGACATATTGTAAAGTTTTTCTTACAAGCCATATTTAAGTTTTAAGTTATTAAAAGAAATTTTGAGTATTGTTTTTCTTCAACCTAAAAGAAGTTTAAGAATTAGCATCCTTGGTTGTGCTTAAATTATTTTTATTATTTATTTAAAATATACTTGTATTTGAAGTCATATTAACAAATATACATTGAATTGTTAAAACTATTAAAGTGTTATATTTGATTAACAAAGAAGTTAAATTTTATATACACTTGTTCTTAAACATTTCAACACAAAGTTTTTACTTATAAGTTTAAAAAAAATTTACTTGTGATTTAAATAAGTTATATTTTTGTGAAACTAAAGATCATATACTTGTGTTTTTCAATCTAAAATTTTAAATAATCAATTCACCCCCCTCTTGGGATCACACACGTAATATCAATTGGTATCAGAGCCTAACACATTATTCTTAACAAGTTTTTGTATAAAAGATCAAATGGCAGGTATTGGTGTATCCCCTTTTGGAGAAGGTCAGTCTTCCACACGGCCTCCAATCTTTAGTAGAGTAAACTACACCTTTTGAAAGCAAAGAATGAGAATATTCATTCAAACTATGAAATAGAGAGCATGGAGGGTAATTGTGTAAGGTAAATTCATTCTCACTAAAACTGTAGAAGGTAAAGAGGTTCCTAAATTAGAAGAAAAAATAAATGAAAATGACATGAAACAATTGCAAATAAATTATAGTGCTATGAATGCATTATATTGTGCTTTAGATGCAAATGAATATGATAGAATAATGACATGTAAAAGTGCAAAAAAAATATGAAAAAAATTAGAAGACACTTATGAAGGCACACAAGATGTTAAGGATTCTAGGATAAATAGATTAATTAGTGAATATGAAAGCTTTAAGATGCATGAAGATTAAACAATATCTAGTATGTACACTCGCTTTACTAATATTATAAATTCTCTTAATGCACTTGAAAAAACTTACCAGTCTTATGAGTTGTTAAGGAAAGTACTCAAGACCTTGCCACCCATTGGGAAGCCAAGGCTACAGCCATCTCCGAGGCAAGAAATCTAAGGGTGATGATCTTAGATGAACTTATTGGCTCATTGTTGACCTACGAGCTCAAGATAAACGAAAGAATCAACGAACAAAGAAGGCCAAAAAGTCCATTGCCCTCAAAGCATCAAAAGAAAGTTCAAGTGATGAAGACGAAGATATCAATGATGATGACATGGCCCTCATCACAAGAAGATTCGGGAAGTTTCTCAAAATAGACAAAAAATTCTCAAGGAGATTCCGATGTACAAAATTTGACAAAGGAGACTCAAGCAAACGAGACCTCAAGAACGAACCACTCATTTGCTACAACTACAACAAAACTGGGCACATCAGGCCCGAATGTCCCTTACTTAAGAAAGAGTCAAAGAAGAAGAAAAAGGCCATGAAAGCAACCATGTGGGACGACTCTGATTCTAACGAGTCAAGCTCTAGCTCAAGCGATGAAGAAATGGCAAACTTTTGCTTGATGGAAAGCATAGACGAAGAGGTAAACTCTCACTCCAACTCTTGCAACTCTTCTTGCTCTTCTTGTTCTATGCCATCATACGATGATCTTAAAAATGAAATATTTAATTTACAGAAAAGTCTCTTGAAATTAGAAAAGAAAAATTTAAAATTTAAAAATAAAAATAAAAGTTTTTCTAAGGAAATTGAGGACTTAAAACTCTCAAATGAAAATGCAAAAATTGAAAAAGAAAATATTTTTAAGGAGCATAACTCAAAAGTTGAAACATTGGAAAAGGAAAACCTCATTTTAAGAGTCAAATTTGATAGATTAACAAAAATTTCTGAAAATGAGATTTCAAATTTAACAAAAGAAAATGATAGATTAAGAAAAGATCTCATAAATTTGAAAGGTAAAAATATTAAAAATGATGTTTCTTATGAATTAAAAAGAAAAGTTGAAGATTACTCAAAAATCATTTATAAATTCACAAATGAAAAAGAAAATTTTAAAAAACTTTTGGGAGCACAAAGAAGGTCTTTGAATAAAGAATGAATAGGTTATAATGGAAAAGTAAAACTCAAATCTAAAAAATATTTTGTGGAAGAATCAAAAAAATTTTTAAACACATTTTTCAAAAATATTTATGAGAATGTAACTTATTTTCAATGCAAAAGGAAAAGACATATCAAATTTGATTGCCCACTAAAAAGAACTAATGGGGTTACAAAGATGGTTTTGCGAATAAAAGAGACTAATCCTATAGGACCCAAAATGATTTGGGTACCAAAGAAAATTACTTAAATTCTTTTGTAGGTATGCTTGAGATCCTTATCCTCAAAAGAAAGATGGTATTTGGATAGTGGATGCTCAAGGCATATGACAGGCGATAAGTCTAAATTCCTAAGTCTAACATCTAAGGATGGAGGACACGTAACATTTGGAGACAATGCAAGAGGTAAAATCATTAGTATAGGTAAGCGGGTAAGAACTCTTCCCTATCTATTGATAATGTACTCCTTGTCGATGGTCTCAAACATAACCTCCTCAGTATTAGTCAACTATGTGATAAAAGTTATAGTGTAAAATTTTTGCATGATACATGTATTGTTGAAAACAAAGAAAATAATCAAATTTTATTTGTTGTAAAGAGATTTGAAAATGTTTACACTATTGATTTTGAAAATCTGCATTCTCAAAATGTTAAATGTTTCTGTTGTAAATGAATCCAGTTGGTTATGGCATAGGAGGCTAGGTCATGCTAGCATGGATCTCCTATCCAAACTTATCAAAAAAGATTTGGTCAAGAGATTGCCTAAGACTAAATTCATCAAAGACAAAGTTTGTGATGCCTGCCAATTTGATAAGCAATTCAAAACTAGTTTAAAAAAGAAACAAGAAATTTCTACAAATAGGCCTTTACAACTACTTCATATTGATTTATTTGGTCCAATGAAATCTCAAAGTCTTGGAGGAAAAGCATATTGTTTTGTTATTGTCGATGATTTTTCACGATATACATGGACTTTATTTCTTGCAACAAAAGATGAAGTATGTCATGTGTTGGCTAAACTTTGTAAGAAACTTCAAAATGAAAAGGGTTATACTATTCTACACATTCGTAGTGATAGAGGAGAAGAATTCAAAAATAAAGACATTGAAAATTTTTGTGAACAAAATAAAATTTTTCATAATTTTTCTGCACCTTGAACTCCTCAACAAAATGGGGTTGTAGAGAGAAAAAATAGATCTTTACAAGAAA
>JAULJZ010137607.1:0-10706 GCA_032270985.1 Heliamphora pulchella | reverse complement strand
CGGGAAGCGCCAGAGCCAGAGTTTGGTTGACATTGATCCCCAGAGACGATCCGCCGCCATTAAGGACCTGGCACAAGCACTGCGGCTGCGACCGAACTACTCCGGCGAGCTGCGCGCAGCACCTTGAAGACGGCGCCGAAGAGTTCCCCGTAATGTAGTTCAGGCACGGCGACATGCTGATCAGAACGTTCGTGCAGCTCGACGACGACGACGGCGACTGAGCCGCCCCTGCCGCCGTTGCTTCCCAGAGCACGGCCGCCATGGCCAGGGCCAGCCCGATCTTAATTCCTTGACGCGCCATCGGAAGAAGTTCTCGGATCGTCGGAGAAGATCGTCGGAGGTGGGAAAATGATTGGTGTTCTGGAAGTTGAATGAAGATTTTTTTTTTTTTCTGTGGGGGGTTTTGTAGAAAGGAAATTGAGGAAGAAGAGTGAAATGGAGATGAGAAGTGTGGGTGACCAACTTCTCCCTAATCTACGAGATTCTTTGTATTGAATGGTGTTTTTAGGTAATTAATGGTATAGTTCCTTAACACTCCTGTGATGAATTAGACAGATTCACTAGGGTTATTTTGATGATTTAAGTTGTTGATTTTATTGTGTGTTTTTTTTAAAATATATTTTAGGGTGTATGGGCCAATTTATGGGCATTTCGATTAATTTAGGATGAATAATTTCATTATCTACTAACAGTGTTTTTTTTATATTTTAAAGCATTTGAATTAATTTATGCGCATTTTAACTAATTTTTAATAGATTAATCTCACTGTGTACTAGTGAGAGTCCCAATTAAACCCTCAATAACATCTCGTATGAATTAGCTCTAAAAAATTAATAATACTAGAATATTTGAACCCAAAACGTTGGAGAAAACAAATCCATAAATCTCAGCCCTTGATCACTAGGCAAATCTATTATAGTTTTGTTAATTTTATTGTCTTCACTTTTTAGCGTGTAAATTAACTATGCAAAAAATTATATAAACATTATTAAATATTTAAATAAATTACATTTATACCAAAAAAAAATAGCGATGAAATTTATACATTGTTTGTTTTTTAACAAAATTGGCTGAATTGAACTGACCCAGTTCATCAAACTTGTTTATGTGGCGTGTTTGGGAGAAATGATTTGTTATTTTGGTGGCCAAATTCTCTGTTTTTTTTTTCCTTTTTTTTTTTTTGAAGGTGTCCAAAGGTGTAGACTTTTTTGAAAGTTTTCTTGAGAATAAGAGCATTACGTGTACTGGACTCCTACCTTTTTCTAGAGTTTTGTTCTGTTTTTAGTTTAAAGAATTTGAAAGTTTGAGTAGAAAGCTGGAATTCTATGGCGGTCTGAGCATTGGTACGATACGAGTACGTCAACGTCAATACAATAAGGTAGGAATTAGAGTTAGATGTCGTTACATCAAATAAGTTACAAATTCAAAGCTTAATTTTTTATAAGAAAATTACTTTTTTTTATAATTCCGATCATTGAGATGAACCGAAAAAATTATTTGCTTTTTAGAAAAACTTGAAAAAGGTCAAAAGGACAAATTTAGCCCAAACTAAAGAAATAAGAAAAAGGTATGAAAGAAAACTCATGGGTAGAGTGAAAGTCAAAACTAATGAGCAATGTAAAAATCATCAACATTAATTCCTTTTTATTTAAACATTGATTATCTTAATTGCTTTAATTACACCTGCAAACTAAAATTAAATGATAAAATAAATAATTACCAAAATTGGTGACAAACTCACCAAAACTCCCTATTTTTCAGAGGTTAGTTAAGGTAGTTGATCCCTATACCAAATTGAAGTCTACTTGCTCTTAATTTCCTCCCCTTTTTCCCTCCCTGCGACATTTTCCACCTATAAATTCTCTCATTCTCTTCCCTTCCAAACACACAAATCCTCAAACCCCTCATTCACACACCTTCTCTAGTCCACCACTTCACAAGTCTACACTTCCTTGTCATCCAAAAAGACCACCCTGCCCCTCATCTCACACACAAAAATGGACAAATCCGCACCTTTTCTGCGCTTATTTCCAGCTTTGGTGATAGCCCTGATGGCTCTGAATGTGCCGGTTAATGCCCAGACCCAGGCGCCTTGCTCGGCTTCCATGATTGCCAGTTTCACTCCTTGCATGAACTTTGTCACCAACAGTAGCAGCACCGGGACTTCGCCGACTTCAGGCTGCTGCAACTCGCTCCGGACCCTCGTGAGCAATGGCACGGACTGTCTGTGCATGATCGTTACTGGAAATGTTCCAAATGTTCCTTTCCAAATACCGATCAACCGGTCTCTAGCCTTGTCGTTGCCACGGGCATGTAAAATGCCCGGTGTGCCACTCCAGTGCAAAGGTTGAGTTTTTTCTCGGTAGCCAAACGGGTTACTTTTCTTCTGTTTTGTCAACTTTGCTCAGGTTACTTATTTAGACATTTTTGTGTGTATTTTCTCATTGCAGCCTCTGCTGCACCTGTTTCAGCTCCAGGTACCCTGTCAATTCAAACTCATTGGTTTCCATGACATTGAAGAATCGCTTGTTTGTTTTGACAGAAAATATTTTACAAAAGAAAAAAAAACTCTGTTCGGCGCAATAGAAAGTAAAAGTTAACGGTAAACCTCTTGCAGAAAAATTTTTCTACAGTTTTGAGTTTCAGTAGAAAACATTTTCTAATGTCAATGGAAAACGTTTTTTTTTTTTTTTTTTTTTTTTTGTCAATGGAAAACAAGGAAAACAAGGAAAACGTTTTTTTAATAGCAACCAAAAAAGAGTTAATGTTGGCTTTTTTTTTTTTTTACATTCTATTGTTGAAAAACTTAAAATATATATTTTACGAACTTAACTGAATATACCAAGTATGCATCACTGCACCGGCCACCACGATTACTACCACCATTATAGGCGGCACCACTGGCCACTTGAACTTTTTCCCAAAACTAATTTTTTTTATAAAAAATATTTTTCATTAACACAAACGAAGTGACACTTAAAAAATACTCATCATAGGACAATTTTGTACAGACTATAAACTTACAATTAATCTTATACTGACAGGTCCTATAGCTCTTGGCCCAATTTTCTCTCCTCTTACTCCTCAGGGTAATATGCACCTCTAGCAAACTACCATTTGTTAAATGTTACGACAACTTCACTCTTTAACAACTTTTTTTTTTTGTTGGTAGCTTCTACTGTTCCAAAACCGGTGTCACCGGCTCTGGCACCGGAAGCCGATACAACTCCAGAGCTCGGTGCACCGTCTTCGACCATTGCGTCAGAAGCTCCCACCACAAATTCAGGGATCAGACCGGTTATCACCCCATCAGCCGCCACCGAGCCTTCTCTCAGTTTTTCACCACCTCTGCTGCTTGCTTTGCTTGCAGCTATAGTTCTTAAGTTATACTAATTAATTTGTTATCTTCCACTCCCTCTATTTATGGAGCCATTTATATTTGTTTTAGTGTTTGAGAGAGATTCTTTTTGTGGTGTGTAGTAACATTGCTTGGGCTTGTTCAGATAATTGAGAGATATTGGATGAATTATTTTCAATTTGGTTTGTAGCATATGAATTGATCATTTTGCAATAAAATCTTTATTAATTACTAGTTCAATATTAAAGGTGATTTGGGAAACTATTGTTAGGAGTTTTAAGTTTTCTACTACTAATTTTAGCTATAAACTACAAATTTTTTTAAATACCCACAACTTATAACTTTTTTTTTATTTCAGCTACAGGTGCAAGTTACAATTTTTACCAAACACTCATAACTTCTATCACAAGTGAACAATATATAAACTACTAGTTTTAACAATGTCAAATACCACCAAAGTTTATTTGACTTTTAAATTATTTTAAGCTAAATAAACAATTAAACAATAAGCCATAATTGACAGTGGTTTACTGATTTTAACCCAAATGGAAGTTGTTACAAAAAGAATTGTGTTTATTTTTATTTTCACATAATTTGATATTTAATATCAATTATTGATAAATTTTAATGAGTAAGCTATAATTTTTTTTTTGAGAAAAAGGAATGTTTATAATATCGGTTATGACATTTTTTTAAAACTGTATAAATGTACTTAAGTTAATAAAAAAAAAAGAGTAAAAAGTTAAAAGCCATTTAAGCAAAAAGATAATAAACCTGCATTGCAAAACAATTGTTTTTGGCGATTTTAAGTAAAAAAATCAATTAACCAACTTTAAATTTGAGGTTAGTCCGATCAAGCAAAAATAATTTTTTTAAAAAAGTAAATTAATCGATTTAAAGGTATGTAACTAAAATAGCCATCTTTTAAGTGTTTTTGGGTTTTGCCTCAATAACCAAAAATGATAAGTCAATAATACGGGTGTTTGGCAAAATTTTCAACTACTGTTTTTAATTTTTTATTATTAATTTTAATTATAAGTAACAATCTATTTTAAACACTTACAATTTTTTTTATAAATTATAATTATTTTTCTTATATTTTAATTACAAATTATAATTTTTATTAATACTCATAATTTCTGCTACATACTACAATCTATAAGCTATTAATTTTAACAATATAAAACTCCAATAAATTAAAAATTCTAATTCATGAGATTAGTTGGAGAGCGAAACGCATCCATCTCAAAACTAGAATGGCAAAACTCGCAATTGGGTGCAACCTGAACCAATCAAACCACCGCCAGTTCATGCCACAATCATGCCACTTCTTCTTTTTTTTTTGGGTCAAATCATCAAATTAAGGTTTCCTTTCAAAATAAAGGTTTTCGTTTTTTTTTTTTGTCAAATCAAAGTTTCTCTGTACTAATGTGTTAAAAATCATTAATCATGTAATAATTCCAAGCAACAAAAATCTTAAAACATGACTGTTTATCAAAATAACACAAAACAGATATCTTTCGAAAGAAAATTCTCTTTCTTCAAAATGATCAAGCGATTGCGTGCGAATTCTATGTCTTGTTTTAAAATTTTGCCAGAAAAAAATCACAGAAAATATAATCAAAGCAATAAAATCAAGATTTTATTAATTTCAATTAGAACCGATTACAAAAGCTATAATTTACGATCTATTCCTATGAAAAGATAAAAAAAATACAGACAGTTTGCCAGTTTATGTGTTGTGTCACTACAAAGTATACATATCTATTATTTATAAAGATTAAAATAAATCTCCATAAATAACTTTCTATAACCGTCTCTAACTTTCCACTATTACTCTAAGCATGTCTCTCTCCTACAATGCCAAGTGTCTCATATAAGTTTAACTACTTTCAACCGCTGCTCTTCTCTTTGGTCGCCACTTGTCAGCATTTAAATTATTAACATGAGCATTTAAATTTATATATTATTTTCTATTAAACCTTTATTAAATATAGTAGGCTATTTAAATAATTATATTATTTTCTATTAAGCCTATAAATAGTGATAGGCTTTTAAATAAAAAATATTATTCTCGACAGAAAAATATTAATTATGGTGTAAACAATTCATCAATAGAATTCGATGCATTAAAAGGGAGAAAAACTTTTCTTGTCCAAACAAATTAGTAGTGGTGTTTGACATTACTAAAATTAGTAATTTTCGATTGTAGCTTATAACAGAAATTGTTAGTATTTAATAAAAATTGTAAATTGTAACTAAATTAAAAAAAAAATTAGTTTGTAATAAGAGTTGTTAGTATTTTGAATAAATTATAACTTATGACTAGAATTATTAACAACTTATAATTAGAATTAGTAGCAAGAAGTTGAAAACTGTAGTAAAAAGCTTTACCAAACACCTCCAATGCGTATTGGGTGTTTAGTCCTAAAAGTCAAAAGTCTCAATTTAAAGTCGAGAAACCAAACGGCCCCTTAAGCGGAGGAGGGCACGATTGGAATGATCTGAGTAGGTAATGAACGTGCAAAGCCACCACCACCACCCCCCTCCTCAGCACAAGCCATTTATAAACCACCATCTCAGTGCTGAAGATGGTGATGGGCTTGTTGCTCACAGTAAGATATGTACTGCGGAGTGATGGGCTTACGGGGCGAATCTCGGGTCAAACCCTCTTGGGTTTCGACATTTATTCTGCTCTGTCTCTTGCCTAAAATGGTGAAAACCCAAATGGAAGGATGCTCCATTGCGGGGCTGGAACTGGATCGGTGCCTGGGTCCGGGTAAGAGCCCCTCCATTGAGTCTTGCTGTGGAGCCCTTAATCAAGCGATTCGGGTCGGGATTTACTGCCTCTGCTCGCTGCTGGCATCATCCAACAGTCCTCTCTTGAGCACCCAACCGTCATTGCCGTTGTCTAACTGTTACTTATCCGCGTCTCCGTTAACTCAGTGCCCAGGTAATCCATTCCTGGACCTTTATTAGGACCCGTTTGGAATAATTTTTCTAAATTTAAATTTAGACCAGGCTTTTTTTTTTTCGTTCATTTTGATGAGAAAAAAAAAAGAAAGTAAATGATTACCATCGAGAAATGAAAATAATTCATTGACAAAATAAGCATAATGAAATTTTCCCTTTGGCTTATTTTTACTTTTTCTAAACTCTTTCATATATTGATCATGAAAAACTATTTTTCCAGGGCGGCCGTTGATAGAAGTCAAAAAATTATAATAATTTAATTAAATAATGAAAGAATTCAATAAAATAAAAATAAACAAATAAATTATTATCCCAAACGTGGCATTAATATTAGGATCCTGATTCATGCGAAGATATCTTTTAACCTAGATTTCACTACAATTAATAAGAAGCAATAAGATCATGCTTTATCTTTTTTAATTCTTATAACTTACTTTGATGTTATTTTATCTTGTTAAATTTATTTGCGAAATTATATCTAGTTCCCACCAACCATTAGAAAAGTTTGTGAATGAATGGTATCTATTAATGATGTTTGTGAATGAATGGATTTTTACCTTGTAAAATCTACTTATTATCGGATATTTATCTGTATTCTATTTTTAACACATTTTTTGTACTACGATTAATCAATATATTTGATTCTAACCAAACCAAATCAAACTAAACTAAGCATTTGTCTCAATTAATTGAGATCGGCTATATAAATCATTTTACGTTATTCTACTATGTTATGATTCATATCTTCCATTAGTTTCAACAAGTTTATATCTTTTCTTAAAATAACATCCCATATTAATTTAGGTCTACTTCACCCTCTAGGGTTTTTATGGATAATGATCAAGTCGTTTTTTTACTACTACATCTAGTTTACGTTATATATGTCTAAGCCACCTCATTTTTTTTCTCACTTGTTTTCAATTAGTGCAACCCATATCATTCCAAAAATCTTTTCATTCATAATTTTATCTTTTCTAATCTTACTATACAAATATATTTGATTCTGTTATGAAATATATCGATAAAATAGTTATAGTTAATAACTCATTTATACACTATATTATGTGAGTTTGAATGATGATACAATTGTAAGTTCTTACATTTTTATTATGCATATTTTTAGTTTGATATCTTTTCCCTAATGTAAATTAAGGTCTATTCTTAAGTGCCGTAATCACAGGTAATTTGCTTTCTGTTCTTCAAAGTAATTGTTAACACACCTGTTTGCATTTGTAGCTCTAGTGTCAGTGCAGCAGCCACCAGCAGTTCCAGTACCGCCTGTGCTACTCCCGCCGGATTTTCCAGTGCCGCCACCGGCAGTTCCAGTACCGCCTGTGCTACTCCCACCTGATATTCCAAAGCGGCCACCAGCAGTTCCAGCAATGCCCGTGCTACTTCCACCGGATATTCCAAAGCCACCACCGCAAACTTCTGCTCCAATTGATTTTCTTTTGCCCACACCAACACAAGAGGTTCAGGTTCCAATGAGCTCAACTTCAGATGACAATTCTGCAACAGGACTAACACTGCCAATGTTCCTGAGCAACGGTGCTATTCCCGGTCTCAGCGTGTCCAGGAGCGGATGCTTAATATCAAATGGTCACAAGACGAGAAATTTGTTGCAGTCGGGACTCTCCCTGACTCTCCCACTCTGTGCTTGTATGATATGAGCTGCATCTTTGCCTTCATTTCCTGCTTATAAGTTCCAGTTTTTAGTACTGATACTGAAGATAAAAAGAGTAAAACCAGTATAGTTTATCCAAAGTACCTATGAAATCACACAGGCATTGTCTCCATTTTCAACATGCTTTCCACAGGAAAAGTCATTATTGAGAACTTCTTATGGAAAGAAGGAAGCAACTTTCCAAAGATTTGGGGGGTTACCATTAAGTAATGCTTTCGAAACCTTGGCTGATCAAAAACACTTCAGAAATCTCCCCAAAGGATTCCATTTCCCAAGATCCACAGTGCAATATAACATCAAAAGCATTATAAAGTTGATCTAAAATTGAACATATAACAAATCATACGTATAGAAAACTATATCACCTACCTTGCCGGTCCATCAACATTTTTGTCTTCGTGATATGTGACAATACTCCACAAGTTCCTTGGAATTTCTCTAGCCGAGAAAGGCAATACAGTTGTTGTCATGAATGTATGGAAAAAGGCAAGTTTATTAAGGAGGAGAAACATGTAATTTTCCAAGAAAAAAAATGATTGAAGCGTGTGACCACATTAAACAAGAGCATATCAAATATTATAAAACAGTTCCCCAAAAGTAAGATTTCCAAGTCCATCCATGAAGTTGAAAAGGAAAATAAGGCAAGTCTTGAAAACTCAAAAAGACATCAGGCCGTAGAAATGTTAGAATCCTTAATAGATTCACGCCAGGCATATTCCCTAGCTCCATCCTGGTCAACAATTTTGATGACGAAATTTGGAGGGGCAACAACTAGCCTGGACCGAATCTCCATTATGCACTTGTCGACCAGATTAATTGCTTCCTCCAACAACATGTCACTGCAGTAGTGTCTGTCCATCATGGACAGTGAGAAGTAGGATCCATAACCGAAGGCTGCCTTGTCGACCTTGTGAAGTGTAGAAATATAATCAATGTAGTACAGGGAAGGACCCGTCTCCTTGTCATAGCCAGCCAGAATAATATTCACAAAGTATGGACTCTGAAAAGCCAACCAAAGGAACCCAATCACTAACAATATCGCATCTCTTACAAGGGCATCTCTGGCCCACACTCAAGATGTTAAGTCTTCTCCCATTTTAACATAATTATGTTAATGGATATGAAAAAGGTAGGTGCCAAAGGGGTTTTTGCCGTGAGGATGGGTGACCAACTCATTGGAGGCAATTTCCGGCAGTCAACCACATTATTAGGAAAAACAAAGTTTTTAAATTAATCATCACTATATTCTTGTACAAAGAAGACGATAGGGAAAAATCAAAACAAAACCGAGCTTTTTCCCATGCTCTAACCAAAGACAACATTGAACCTCTCTCTCTCTCTCTCTCTCTCTCACACACACACACACACACACACACACAAAGCTGGCCCAACCATTAGGCCATTAAGGCCATCGCCTAAGGCTCCAAGTTGGAAAAGAGGCCCATCTTTCTTAAACCTTATGTATATAGACAGATACAAATTCTCAATAACGTTATTGGTTGTTCATCAAAAAAAAAAGGAAAAGAAAAAACAGCTGCAACATGTTCATCAATCAATACAAAATAAAAAGAAAAAGAAAAAGAAAAAATAGCTGCAACACACATTTCCAAAAATGCGACAAACTAAAGAAATAAGGCCTCACTCAGTTGCTAAAAATAGTCCCATAGTTTAGATTTTCTTTCTAAATTAAGATTTTTTTCCCTTGACTAACTCAAGTGTTGCTCACAGAAAATCAATAACAATACATCTAATATTGGTTATGCAAAATCATGTTCTTCACAATTAAAATTCGTAAAATCATACCTAAGATCGACTATAATGCAATAAAGATCAAGTAGATTTGTCATATTTCTAGCTAAGAAAATAAATTAGATAAACTTGATTGCAAAAGCTTAATTAGAAATTTTACATCTCAAAATCAAAGTAAAAATCTATTTTGGATTTAAAAAAAAAAACCTACGCATATTAACATAAATTGGGATTTGAATATCAAAATGCCTTATTTTTTAGATTTCACTTTAGGTCCCTAAAATTGCTGAACATCATCATTTTGGTTCTTTAAGAAGAAAACTCTGCCAGGATAAACATTAAACAGTAATAGCTCAATCACTTAAAATAAATCTCATTCTTTCACTGTTTTGGTTTCACTCATTGCACGAGGCGTACTTATTAGGGGTGGATTCATGTAAGGTGCAAAATATTTGCTTAAAAAGTCTAATTAGTCACCAATTTTTGGGTCAAAATTGTATTTCCAGTTGCAAAAGATGTGTTCAATTGTGCATAAGCCGTAACATCAACCTTCCAAACTAATAGCCCATGGTTTCCAACAAAGTGATTGAATCAAAACAGAAACCCTAATTTTAACACGAAAATAAACAAAGAAAAAATCCAAACCCTAGTGCAAAAACCTAAAAGACCATATATACCTTCCGCAAGGCAGTGGCGAGCTCTCCCCGAGTGAAATTCGCGGCAGCTGCGGTTGTCAAGGGAATGCCGTTGCAGAACTGATACAAAGCCACATTCTTCTGTATGTACTCCGTAAATTGAATTCTGACATTACATGAGCATTCGAAACCTAAAGAACAATTAGGTCAAATAGGAAAATTCATCACACGCACACACACACACACACACAAACACACACACACACACAGAACTAAATACAGTAAATATTGAAGAAATGCAGATAGA
>JAULJZ010137606.1:0-31704 GCA_032270985.1 Heliamphora pulchella | reverse complement strand
ACGAGTTGACACTCAAATTAATATTTCATGAATGATCGTTGTTTCAGTTGAAAATAGAATTGATTAAAATCAATTTGATTATTTTCATGAATTGTTGTGTTCCACATGATATTTGTTACCATTGAAAACATTATTTCACTCAAATTTTAGTAAAGTCAAAACCTTGCATACTTCGTAGTATTTGTTTTATTTTTTTTAAGCTTTCGTTGCTATTAAACTAAAGCCTGTAGTTCACGGCCGGTCATACCTCTCGAATTTGAGGCGTGACATTCTTGAAATTGGGTT
This sequence comes from Heliamphora pulchella, assembly GCA_032270985.1. Taxonomy (NCBI): domain Eukaryota; kingdom Viridiplantae; phylum Streptophyta; class Magnoliopsida; order Ericales; family Sarraceniaceae; genus Heliamphora; species Heliamphora pulchella. The sequence goes on along the minus strand of JAULJZ010137606.1, from coordinate 31,419 downwards.
GCAACACACTACAAAAGTTTCTAAATTCATCATGCTTTACAAACCGAAATGGCAACTTATCTTTGACTACCATCTTGACAATTGAAGCTCCCCATGCATCTTGGTCAAATTTTGAGAAGCCTAGACTACTTTCAAATTCTTCTTCTCTCATCTTTTTAAATGTCAGTGTCTTTTGTTTCTTAACCTTTTGATTATAAGGATTCTTGGTGCAATTAGCCATATGTTTTTTTTACAAAACAAAAATCTCTGACATTTAAAAAGATAAGAGAAGAATAATCTGAAAGTAACATGGGCTTTGGAAAATTTGATTAAGATGAGTGCAAAGCTGTACTTGTCTAGATGGTAGTTAAAGATGACTTGCCATTTCAGTTTGTAAAGCGCAACAAATTTAAAAACTTCGGTAGTTGGATGCAACCCAATTTCAAGAAAGTGACCGTGGATTATAGTAACAAGAAATTGTGTAGCAATGGATGGGAATAAGAAAAAAAATTGATGATCTTCCTCAAGAAATCAAATCAAAGAATTTGCTTCACTATTGATTCTTAGACCTCGTGACAAAATGTTTCTTACATGTGTCTTCCAGCACATTTAATTGATAAAAATTGAAAATTACAAAAAAGAAAAATTCTAAACTTTTGTGTGGTTTCTAGTGACAAAGGCAATTGGTGTTGAGTGGGGGATAGACATATTGTGCTGAGATAATGTAATAGCAAATGATGTTACGATTGGATAGTTAAAGCAAAAACTTTTCAAGAAAAACGATACTTTCATTTTAGGTGGTCAATGTTTTCACTTTTAAGTGTTGTGTTCACATAATTAACTTCTAATTGTGAGGGGCAAGTTAGGTGAAATAAAAAATTTTGTTTCTTGAATTCGTGGTGCCGTGAAATATGCGAGAAATTATCCACAAAAAAGAACAATTCTTTAAGACATGTAGAAAGGAAGAGAAAAACTTCTAAAAGTAATTTATGCCTAGACTAGATATAGCGACAAGGTGGAATTCGACATACCTCATGCTTAATATTGTAATAAAATTTCAAAAATCATTTGAGAGTTAAAAGAGGAGGATTCACATTTCATGTTGAAACTCGATGATAAATCTCCTAATAAAGATTGGGACGATGATCAAGTTTTTACAATTTTTTTTGGAGAAAATTCTATTATATTGTTCGATTATCGAGATATTGAGTGGTCTAATAGTTAGAATAAAACTTTAAGAGTTATAGCTATCGAAGTGATGACCAAATTTGAGAAGTACTGGAAACGATCAAGAAAGCGAATATGGTGTTATTATTAGCTATTGTGTTGGATCTTCGTTTTTAAATGAAGTATGAGGAGTTTTTTTCCCTGAAATTTGTGATCCTTTCATAGTGATTGAGCTTACTCAAATGATAAGAGAGACATTGATTCAAATATTGCGTAAAAGATGCGTGAACCTTTGCACCCTCAATTTTATGTTGAATACAAATAGTTTGAATCAATTGTCTCATTTTCAAATCAAACTTTCAATGATAATAGAGTTGACCAAGAAAATCATGATTTTATTAAGTAATCAGTTTCTCTCAAATCAAAATTTTAAAAGCACTTGAAAAACGTGGAAAGTGGTGGAGGCAAATCAGAAATACATAAATATTTAGAAGAATCTTGTAAAAAAGACGTTGCAAACTCAAATTTTGATATATTAAGTCGGTGAAAAGTAAATCCTCTTAGAGTTTTTTTCTAGAGTTCTATGTGATCTTTTAACCATTCCCCCATCTACGAATGCTTATGAATTTACTTTTAGTACGGGAAGTCGTGTCATAAACCAATTTCGCATCTACTTTTAGCACGGAAAGTCGTGTCATAAACCAATTTCGCAATTTTTTTACATCTAAGCTTGTAGTTTGCAAGATTGGTTTCATGCCTCACCATTTTCACTTGAAGTAGAAGAGAAAGTGGCAGCGATTGAAGTTATTGAATTAAGTAACCTTTTATTTTGTTATAAAATTGAGTTTTTGATATTTGAGTTTTCTTAATTTTTACTTGGCATTATATATGTGGAGCTTTTACTAATGTATGTGGGAGTGAAAATATCTTATTAAGGATACAACTTAGTGGGATATTCGATTGTAAGTATTGATTTTCAAGTCCTATCTGCTCCTGTTTTTAACAAAATTTTCATTGTATATAGTACTTGCTTTCATTTTAGCTCTTACTAATTACTAAATTTTACAACTTTGATGCAGATTCCTGGATTGACGGATGCGTTGCAGGTTGATGGATGGATGTGTTGCAGGTTCCATGCATGTTGTCGAATAGGATTGAATGGTTGCATTTTTCTTCAATAGTACTTATAATGTGTTGTAATATTTTGAAAACTACTGGAGAATTGAATGGTTTTTTATTTTACTTAGATATGTTTTGAAATGGTTATCATTTTTTACTTTGGAGGTGTTTTGGAGGATTAAAGAGTTCTCTTTATTATTTACTACTATAAATGTATCCCTTAATATCGTACTATTGTCATGGTTTTTGGCTATGAAGTATGGGTGCTTTGAAAAAGTTGTCAAACGCATACCAGGTACGGCTCAATTACGGCAAAATACATATCAAGTACACCAAAAAAGTACCATGTATATTTTCAATAGTTGAGTACGGCACCGGTACATTTTGGGTGGATCTTCGATACGTGTTGAGTGCAACATCGGTACGTTTTGAATACGTGAATTAGTACATTTTGAGTATTTGAATTAGTACGTTAAGGCTCATACGAAGCTTTTAAAAATTAAAAGAGTACCAGATTAAATAACATGTTGCCTCTTTTGGGTACTAAAAATCATAATTTAGGTTTTAAATTTCACAAAAATGTTAAAAACCTAAATTTACATAAGTTGCGATTGCCGAAAATAACTTGCAACCAATACGATTATTATACCAATCGTCTAGCTCAGTAAGCATTACCATTTGTCGTCCAAAGAAGCAATAGATGAACACAGCGCTGGACGTCAATGCCAATAGTGTTTTATGATCTAACATTTTTTTTCCCCTTAAGTAAAACGTAGTTTTGTATTTGACATATATATAACACAATGCTAAAAATACAAAACATAAATAAATTTACCATCATACCATAACCCTACCCACCATCATACCATTACCTTACCCGTACCCTGTTTTTTTAGATTTTATTGTATCGGTGTACCGTACTGCAAACCCTCACCCGCACTTCACAGGTTTTAGGTTATAAATGTTTACTATTATAACTTGTTTGGCTCAGGGATTTTGAAAAGAAAAAAAATAAAAGGAGTTGTATTGATATTTGCAGCTTTGGGAATGCAAATTGGCTTATTTTGAACTGTGAGTTAGTTTGGGAATAGAGAACTAGAACTAGATCGGATTCACCAAATGGTTCTGGTTCAATTCCATCACCTAACAGTCCAGATTGGTTCCAAATATTCTGGAACAGTCGGTAACGGTTCAGTCCTTAATTTTGCTAAGAACCAGACCAACCCGATCATTGTACACTCTAATAAAGTTATATAATGCTAACCAACTGCAAACTAACCCCTCCAAGTAATTAGTGCCATAAATTAACTGTCAACCTTATTGCCAACTAATTATCTTGCTTAAGCACATAATAATCTATTCTCACTAAGAGAATGCTGGATCCAGATTCATGTGATTAAACTAAATCAACCAAAATAATGAAACCCCACACATTTCATGTTGAGAATATAAGTTCCAGTTCCAATTTCCCAAATATAATTTCCTACAATACCGTGCATATTGATGTTAACTGATCTCACTCATTGATAATTAAAGCAATTAACACAAAAGGCGAGTTCATTACTCCCTTTGAATTAAGAGCAACTCACTTCAACAAAATGAGATCCGAATCTGCTTGGAATCGAAACTAGAAGCCAGATTGCATAACAAAATTAAGAGGTGAACAGCATAAACAAAAACATGTCATCATGAAGTCCAACTAGATCGGGTCTAAAGTAAGCCGAATTGTGTAGAAAAGATGTGAAACCTTAATTGTAGTGAAATAAAGCAAATCAAACCTAGGCGGTGAGGATGACGGCGCCGCCGGCCTCCTTGATCTTCTTCTCGGCGGTTTTAGAGATGAGCCTGGCCTTGACGACGATAGGCTGAGAGCTAGGAAGAACGCCCTTGCCGAGGACCTTGAAGTATCCGAACTGAGTGACATCGATCAAGGGGGCGCTGGCTGGGGAGGCCTTGTCCTTGACGTCCTGAGGGACGAGGGACCAGAGCTTGTCGATGTTGACGATGGGGCAGTAGAATTTGTTGCGGAGCTTGTGGAAATACCTCATGCCGACCTTTCCGAAGTAACCGGGGTGGTACTTGTCGAAGAGGATGCGGTGGTGGTGCAACCCTCCGGCGTTTCCTCGGCCGCCGGGGTGCTTCCTGTGCTTACCGATGCGGCCGTGACCGGCGCTCACGTGCCCCCTCTTCTTCCTGTTCTTCTTGAACCGCGTCGTCATTGTTGCTCTGTGTTTCTCGCTCTCGATCTCGTGCTCTTGGCGGCTGAGGAGAGAAATGGAGATAGCTAGGGCATTTTGGCAGGTTTGTTTTTGTCGAGATCCTATCGTCTGTTTACCGATTTGCCCTCCCGATGGTTTTTGCGAGGGGTTAAAAGAGGGAAGGAACTTTAAGAATAATAGCTTATTAATTTTATTTTTTAGTTTTTTTATTAATTTAATTTTTTAAAAACAAATTTAGTTTTAAAAATTCTCTCGTAAAGACACAGCAAAAATACATAAGGTCTTGACAAAAAATTTAAAAAGACAAAAAATACGTTAATTACTTATTTTTATTTTAATCAAATTTAAGTTTTTTTTTGGTAAAAGCAATATTTGTTTAGTTTCTCTTATTTAGAAATTATAATTGAGTTAACTTAATTCAAGAGAAAAATCACAAATCATGGCCAGTTAGCCTAAATGAGAAGTTGCGCAAAATCATAATAGAGAATCATAAAAGGGAATAATTATTCGATTTTCTTGAAACAAAGTCAGTTGGTTCTCTAACTTCCATCTATTAATGTATTTAATAGAGTCTATTACTATTTTGGGTAGCATTTTACCCAAGAATATGTATTGTAGGAATTTGTAATGACTAATCAATCTTATATAAAACTGAGATCACACAAACAAGAACAAAGAAGACCAAGATTAAGAATGCAAACAAAAATCACATCGGTCTTAAATGCCTAACTTACATGCCGTCAATTTGTTGAGGAATAAAAACGAACAAACAAATATGGGCTGATTGTGCTAACATTCAGTTATTTTAATTTTTTACATTTAATTTCATCGACTAGTCATATTATATAAATAGCTTGAAACACATCATTGATCCATATCCACTTGCCGGCCCACTATGCCGAAGTGTTATGCATTTGATGCACAACAAACGCCCCAAATCCTCACAAACTCACCACAGATCCCAGAAGGATACCGAAAAAGAGAAGAAGAAAAAAGTAAAAAGTCGCAAGAAGTTTCAAGTCTCATAGTCCAAAGAAGGAAGAACGAAAAAAGTTGCAAATTGATTAACGAAGCCATAGGGAAAACTATAGGAACACCACAAGTATGAGAGATTTCAGATCATTTTTTGAAAAAATAATAGCACATTAAAGAAATAATCACATCTTTTTTCTGTTTCTGGGACACTATATTTCACAATGTCATTGGCATAAAATTACATTTACAATATGCATGACAACCGAGGTTTAAGAATGACGACTACACATCTTACATGTTACAAGCCAACAGAATAATTAATTGTAAACAGCATTCGCAAGCTTCATCGTTGAAAAAAGAGTGCTGCTCCAACCAAACTCGCCCATAATGTTAAAGCTATCCAGAAAGCCTGGTTCTTCTCCAAACCAGTCGGGGGTCGCCAAACCAAGAAGTCCCCTAAATAATCTCTTGACGATGGAAGCTGATTTGTTGTCGACCCAGATCTTTTTTCATCCCTGTCCTTGTATTTATCACTCCATGTGCCTGCATAGCTGCAAACAACGACAATAAATAATTTCCATCAGCTTCTTTTTGATTGCACAAGTTCACAGCAGAAAGGATTCCCAGAATGCCGCTTTATCGCAGAGGGTTGAGTAATTTGGTTCATTGCAAACGAAATCGCAACATGGTTTCTCCATAAATAGTTCTGGTTGCAATTTTGTTAAAATAATTACCGACAAAGTAGGCAAGATAGCAGTACACTATTCCCTCGTGTGGAGGGTTAAGCAAATTGGTTCATTACAAACAAAATGAAAACATGGTTTCTCCATAAATAGTTCTGGATGCAATTTTGCCAGAAACAATTCCAGACAAAGTAGGCAAGATAGCAGCACATCTTTTTAGTGAGTAAAACCCTAAATTCCTGAGTATCAAAGAAGAGTGGGGAACCTCTAGCTGGTTTTTCGAATTCGACTGTTTCGCTCGGGCTTCCTATGGTTAAAGAAAAAGGTGAGTATATCCCTAAGAAGTAGATTTTTAAAAAAATGAACAGAAGGCACTTCTAAAGAGGCTAATTGAAGCAAAGAAATACTCTTGTTTTAAAATGAGGACAGAAAGCTGTTGACAGCAGAGCAAATAATGACTTTAGAGTAAATAACCATGCAGGAGTCCTGATAGTCAACACCAGGAGGGCAGACCATGCTCCACACCAAACGCAATCACCCAAACTCCATATAAAATAATTTTTTGTCTAGTGACCAAATTATGTCCCCAACTAGTGGAGTCACTGAACTTAATGTTACATGACCAAGTCATTTCTTAGTTGATTTTCTCAAATCTTTCCACAAATTAGTGCACCTTGAGTTCTTAAAATAACCAAATTATTTACCCTAGCTAGTGCAGTCAGTGATCTTTTCATATAACCAAACCATCTTGTTTTACAATCTCAAATCTTCTCCCACCGGTGCACCTTTAGTCTCAAGATCATGAGTTCTGCAAACTTTTTTTTGTTTTTAAATTAAGGATAAATCATATTGACCTTTCCCGATTAATGAAGAAACTATGAGCCCCAAAAGTTTGGGATCATACATACATACACATGGGCCAGGGATTAGGGGTTGCAGTGGTGAAGGTGGTGCTGAGAGGAAGATGAGAGGTTGAGAGTGAATGAGAAGTGATAAAGACAAAGGTGAGAGGGGAGGAAACTGAAGAGAGAAGGGGCGGTGAAGAATGCAGCGTGGTAGCAATGGCGTGCATGTTGAGAGATGACATAAAAAGAAGAAAGAGGATAGGAGGAGGTGGAGGTCGTGGAGGGGTGGCAGTGGCAGGAGAGTTGACGATTACGGCAGGATGTGGTGCAAATGGGGTCGCAACAGTGAAGGCATTGCTCTCTCTCTCTATATCCAGAGGTTAGCCATGGCCAACTGCCATGGTTTTCATACGGACACACAACCCTGATCTTTGACGAATTTTACTTTGTGAAGTTCAATAGTTTCATTTCAAGGTTATATTGATTATAAGTTTGGGAATTTGGGGAATTTGGGGAATTGAATCTAGCAAAAGGAAATAGCATTTCATATGCGAGAAATGATGTTGAAGTAGGGCAATAGTTGTAGGGTTAGATGATGGGTTGAAGTTAATAGCATGAGATAAAAAATGGTAAGTTTAGAGATGACTTGTAGGGTAAGTGCAGTGCTGTTTGAGAATCAATCCCTAACGTTGGTAAAATAATCTGTAAGTCATAGTTCAACTCAGCTGTAAACTCATTTAAACTAGAACTAGATTAAGGACCAAAGACATACACTTGCATACTCTACATCACCATGCCGAACTACCTTATTTTGGAAACATTGGAAAATGATAAAAGCTCAGAACTCTTCCTATAAACACACTGGGATTGAAAATAACCTCATCGCTAAATTGTTCCTGTGGGCACATATTGTTCTCAAGCTAATCAATGCTGTCAGTATTTGATACATAAAACCACCAAATTCCTTGGAACTATATCTTTGCTAGCCCTGCATTCCCACCCAATTGATTCTGAGCATCTTCCGCCTTCAACCACCAGAATGGTCTCCCCAGATCAATGAAATATAGTAATGTTCTATTTCTAAGCTATTGTGGTTCAAATATTTAAGATGTACTACAAAAATAGTAAAGCAGCTAAAAGCATTTCAATAACGAATGAAATAGGCAGCCAAGTACCATTAGAACTCACCTATCATAGCTAGAACCTATCAATGGTATGGTTACCATCTCCTCCTGGGATATCTTGAGCTTAGGTGCTTGCAATATGTAACGAAGATCTGCAGCTTGGCGCCGTATGCTTACGCTAGGATGGTTCATCTCTAATTGCCGATATAAAGCAATACAATCTGCATGTCGGTTATTAGCCTCATAAGCCATAGCAAGCCATATTTGTATCTGAAAAACAAAACAATTGTTGTTTCACATAAGCCTTTGATCAAACATGTGCCAATAATGAAATCCACGAAAAGATCCTTCTGTTTTAGGTATCAAACCTACCTCACCACCAAACAAAGTTGGCCTTGGAATGATTGTGAGAGCACCTTCCAAAAACTCGATGGAACGTCCATACAAACCCTTCCCGTAAGCCCTCTGACCCAATTCGAACATCAACTGAGCCATCTTTCTCCGCTCCGCTTGCTCCTTAGCCACCTATTTCCCATACCAATTTGACAAAACCTTCAGCTTTACTACTAGTGACATATAAGAATAATAAAAAATCAACTGTAACATTTTGTGGGGAGAAAAAAAACAGCAATGCTAATGCTACGCACAGTATATAAAACACGGCACATTTCACTGCACGCACATGTGTCACCATAAAAAACACAAAATTGTGAATCTCACTTATTCTATTTACGAATATAACACTACAACATACTCATGCATTGTTGTATATATACTTGTTTTAAAAAAAATAACAACATGCCACCGATTCAACCAACAATTTTGTAGAGTTTCAAACGCCTATTAAAATTTGAACTTGGCGCAACAAGCATCCATATGCAACTCTATTTCTATCAAAACTAGCCTCCAGAGTTTTTTTTTGGGGGGGTCGCTGAGAAGAACGCAGCAAATAAACAAACTCAATGAAGTTAATTGAACCATGCGAAATATTCCTAGATTCTCGAGAGCTACTTCTTACAATTAGTTTAACCGGAAAATCTAAGCTTCAATTGTTAATCTTCTCTTTAACTCCATTTTCTGAGCAACCAAACACCCCATAACCTAACAAGAGAAGCCACTTTCCGCAATTTCCTTTTCTTTTCACTAATTTAAGTATAAAGACCGTACGAATAATCAAAAATTAAAATCGAACCTTTTCGAGCTCTTTCCTGACTCTCATCCTCTTATCTTCATCCGTCTCTTCCTTACCTTCGCCTTCACCATCCCCCATTCGACTCTGCAACTCCTCCGCCTTCCTCTCCAACTCTCTCATCTCTTCAATCTCCTTCACTCTCTTCATCATTTCTTTCTCCCAATCAAACGCCTCCACTTCGTCGTCCTCGTCCTCGTACCCGTTGCCGTTGCTGTCGTCATCGCTCATACCAGCGAAATCCAGAGCATTCACCTTCGAATTCGCCTTCCCTCGCGCGCCGACTCTCTGATTACGACCCTCTTTATCAGATTCGAAGGTGCAAGGGGTGTTGGCAACGGAGATAGCTTGAGGCTCCTTCTTGAACAGGCTCAACACGACGTCGGCCGGCGACAAACGAGCCTTCCGGTCAAGAACTGCGATTCGGGGCAAGGTCGCGTCTAACAATAGTGCTAGGTTTCCGAGCACGACGGCCATGGCGACGGCGACTAGTTGGGGGAGAGGGAGAAGAGCGAGCCAGGAGGCATGGAGTCGGAGGTGAGCAAAATAGAAAGGGGATATTTTGCTGGTCGGATTACGGAAAGACTATAAAGGGCATTGATTTTGTGATTTTAATTGCTTTGGGATCCATGGAATAACGAAGCAGGGTAAGGGTAAAGTTGTCTAGATGCAATGATAACGTGGCGCTATGTAGGGCGACGGCCGTGTGGCTGCGGTTAACAAGTCTCGGGTATTCTCACGGCAACGGAAATCTTGTTGGATAAATTATACGTCTAGCATTGATTGTACGTCAAGCATTGCAAAAATAAAAAAAAACACACCACTCCACTGCAGAATCCCACCAATGACCCTTACTTTGTCGTTTTATATTGGATTATTCAAAAAAATCGATTAATTCACAATACCGATTCGAGCCTATTTAAATTGGCGGTTCAGTTCAAATTTTTAAAGTAACCGATTCGGCTTCTATTCATAAAAAAGAAAAGCTGCATGGTGCTTACTGTTCGATTCTTGATTTTAATTCTAATGACTCTGATTTAGAATCAAACTAAACAATATCTATAAAGGATAAAGATTGAGATTTACTGTTCCCGTTTAAGTTGGCTGAATTGTCAAAATTAGATTTCACGTATGCCTGTACAAGAAAGGGGTGAGATACCTGCCGATAACTTTATACTGGTAGACCCTCTGACGATCAAGTCAGGCAAAGAATTCAAAAAGAGAGATGAATATGAGAGAACAATTTGACCGAGTTTCCTTCAATAAAAGAGAACATACCTTTCCCCTTGAGAGTGTTGGCTATTTATAGGAAGAAATGTACTTGACCCATTTTTTGAGTCCGACCCGATCCGAGCAGGTCAGGTTGTACTCCCTCTCTCTAATCAATGTATAACCGTCAATCAGATGGTAACTTATCAATGCCATCATTAGATCTTTCTGTAAAATTTTTTTGCAAATTCCTTTTATCATATCAAGCAGTCCATCAGTATCCAGAGCTAGTCTAGGCTATGGCAACCCTCTCTGACACCCTAGCCCTAGACTGGGTCCTCCTGCTACTAATCTCTTATTACCTTCAATTACGTGTATTGCGGCCACGATGATCATATATCAATCCCCAAGCTCGGCCATCGAGCTCGTCCACGGGATCCTGTTCGAACAAACTAGCCGAGCACTCCTCCTCTCAGTGCCGATCATTTCTTTTCGGGGATCAAGGCAATTTCTTCCGAGCTCGAAACCATGGCCGTGGTAACCAGGCGCCGTGCCGTTCCTCGGCCTCAATTTCTCGCAAGGTCCTAGGGGCTCGGGAGCACTGTTCGTGCATGCTCGTTCTACCTCCCGAGCACTATCTTACGCTGTACAGCATTCCACGTGTGCCACGTGGCCTAGTCGGACCCTGTCCTATCTCAGTATCAAATATATTAGAATATAATAATTATTTTAAATTTATAATTATTTATAAACATATATATAAAGTTTGTTTGGGATCAAAAGTGCGGTTGGCTTTTTCTAAAAAGCCCAGTTTTTATGCCAATTTGTTTGGAATAAAAGTATTGCACGATTTTCAAGACAACTCAAAAAAAAACTAAATCTATTTTTTTCTCTTTTTTTTAACATTTATTTTTTTCAAATTATCCCAAACACTCTTACTTTTTTTATTCTACTTTTTTTTAAAGTTAAGTTTCTTAAAAATCAAACTTAAAAGCTATCCTAAACAGACTCATAAGCTACATATAACTATATAATAATTAATATGATATAATCATATTATGCATATATATATATATATATATATATATATATATATATGTATATGTATATATATAATATTTTGTATTAAATTTCTCGCAAGTTTATAATAATGAAATGACTATTCCCATGAGTTTATAATGATACTAGTCATTTTTTCTCTAACTTCAAACAGATTTCACCCATGTATTCTATGTCACTTCTCTCTTAAGTTTGTATTTTTTATATGATAATAGAATCTATTATATCACATTATTAATTAAAATATCATGTTGCTATTTTTAATATTTTGAAATGAGGAATCAGAATTGATCTGTTTTAACGGGTCGATTTCGAGTCAATTCTACTAGGTCCAACGGTTCGAATCGATTCCAAAATTTATAAAAGCATTGGTCACGGTTCGATTCTCGATTTTGTTAAGAATCAGACTAATTCGATCAATGTAGACCCCTAGTTTTAAATCTTGAACATTTAGAACGCCATTGTATAAGGGAATTACATTTGGTCTAAAGGCATTCACAATTAGGATTGTTTGGAGTTTAAGCTAAACCATGACCCAAACTATTTTCAACAGTTCTACAAATTTAAATACCAAAGTCGAACCATAAGCACCATGGAACCAAACCAATAAAAAAAGATTCAATTTTAGTTTCAAACTGCGACTAAATACTTATTACTTATTTTATGTTTGAAAATTATATAATGACAACACCATATAAAAGAACATAGTTTCATCTATTAAGAGAAACATAGTTTCGTCCATTAAGAAGAACATAAGAAAGCCTCATAATAGTATTAATATTAGATTCTCCTCCCATTGATTCATTGAAAAAATAAGAAACTAATAAATTTTTGGATAAAAAAGCAAACCAACTTTAGAGTTAGACTTCACCTCCAAATGAAATTATGCTGAAAGGTACCCGAGAGCAAAACAATGTTGTTGAGAGATACCCATCGATCTTGTGCAATTTCAAATTTTGATGAAGAATTTATTCCCATTTAAATGATACAATGAATTGACGATATAGTATAATTTAAGACAAAGGCTAACTCGGAAGAAAATAAGCATGCTAATGTTGACACAAATTGGGAAAGTTTTACGCGGTAAAAATATGTGAAGAATTTTAAGTTCAATGTAAAGAGTACCAAGCAGCTTACATAAAAGAGCGAAATGAAAGTTAATCCACAAGTGAATACATTGTAGCAATACGGGGTGAACGAAAAGTTTGAAGCATTTAGAATACTACACAACCATACTTTAAAGATTTTGGTTGTCATGAATGATAAGCTCAGACGAGAAAGACATGTTCTAAAGAAATGAACAAAGATGCAAAGTGTGACACCCTGCTCCCGCAAGATATTCGACATGTGCAATGGAATATAAACCCGCAACATCTCAGTGGCCTCAAGAAACGACAAGGCATAAACTTGTTAAGAAACAAAAACTTCCACACAAGTCTTCTTAAACAACAACACTTTTCATAGAAAATGGGATAAACATAAACTTATAGGGATACTCCATCCCAAAAACATACATCACGACTTCATCTGAAAGTTCAGTAATTCCCACATAAGGAGTTTTATAGGTACACAACCATATTAAAAAGGGCAAAACAAAAACGACGGCTAACATCGAGCTCAAGTGTATAAGGTGACGATCGTGGTGGACGAACCTTCTAGCGAGTCTTACTATCTGCAATTACAAATGTTATAGGAAAGTGTACTTAGTATTATAATGGACAAGATGAAAACAACCACTCAGCTTAAGAATACTGAAAACATCTTTAAAAATAGTTCATTGTGCTTTTTACAAGAGACGTAAAAATGTTGCATTCATTTTATTACAAAATTTTCTTAAGTTATAGAGAGCCTTCTTATTTCACAAAAATTAGCAAAGAGTAAACAATCAAAAACGATACGTAAACATAGGAGACTAAATCTTAGAATTGTAAAGCACTGGAAAGGTTCGGAATTTCGAATGATCCTACAATTAAAGACCATGACTCTATTTCTTTTAAAACTAAAGGACGTTAATCCATTTACATGTCTCGGCAATGTTTGAGGTCCAAGGTCCCTAATTAGGCCTAGGGAGTTAGGAATTAAGCTCAAACTTCATTTTTATTTAAAAGTCACATTGTTCATATTTTTACACAGCCAGAAATAATTATGTTTAAAATATTAAAACAACTCCAAACACTATGATTTTTGGACACAATATAGTTTAAGATATCCCCTAACATTTTCGTAAAGGACACTTTGCATTTTGGCCATCATAATCATGTGTTTTGACTTTCACAAGAAAGTGTGCTGAATCTATTCACAGAGACAGATTCAGTCTAGCTACTTCAAAAATCATTTCAACCCATCAAACAGTATTCAAAGTTACTCAAATTTGGCAGAGGTAGAATATTATGTTTGGAACAACTTTTATAAAAGAAACATTTTTATGAGACATTTCTAAAATATGATTTTAGGTCATGCAATAAAACGTGACAGAATAGTACTATTCTCAATATCAAAGCCATTTTCAGATTCTCCCTTGGTTAGAAGAAAATTCTTTTGGAGTATCAAATCAACTTCTTTTGTTATGAATTTTGTACAAGAGCTAGATTAAGGGGTTCTATAAAACTTTCACGAGTAACAATTTTTCCATGTACTCAATAAAATTAGGTGATTTAATTCTCACAAGACAGAAGGTTGAATTTGTCAAGATTCTGTTATTCTAGATTATATATCAGTCAGAATAAATTTCGTTTGAGATATGAAATCAATTCTAAATTTTTTGAATTTTGAAAAGAAGTTAAATTAGAAAATCTTATAACATTTTTATGAAGAACATATTTTCAGAAAATCAATAAAAATTGGTGATTAACCTCCACAATAAGGTGGACAAAATCTGTCGAGAGAGACATTTTGTCCAATAATTTTAAAAATATATTTGACATATCAAATAGTGTTAAAAACTTCTCCAATTTGATATGAAACTAGAAACATATGTTAGGAACAACTTTTGTGAATAAACTATTTTTAGAACAAGCTTTTAAAATAGGGTTTTAACCTTTGCAACAAAATATGACAGAATCTGCATGGTTTTGGGAGAAATTTAATTTCTCAAACTCTACTTGGTAAAATTTCTTTAAATATTTTTTATATAAAAGCCAACATCAAAATCTAACTCTGGACATAAAAATTATCTCGAGATCATTTTTCTAGAATTTATTAAAAATCTATAAGAAATAACCTCGCTATCACAAAAATCCTAAAATTGAAACTTAAAGGTTAAACTTCCTAGTTTATTCTACCTTGATTCAAGCTTGTTGCTTCTGTATTCTTAATTCATGTTCTTGAGATTAGTGGTGTGATCAAAGGTTATTGAGTAGAGATGGAATTGATTTTAAGGAATACTTACCTGTGATACTTGAAATTTGACAATAGAATATAAGACTTAGCTTTAGCAATCAAATTCCTTCTTTTGTTTTTAAGGAGTACTTACTTATGGTACTTGAAACTTGATACTAGAATATAAGACACTTGATACTAGAATATAAGACTTAACTTTAGCAATCAAATTCCTTCTTCTTCCTTCTTATTACCATCTTTTTCTTTTTTTATCGTCTTCTTCTCTAGCACACTTTCTCTTCCTTTTCTTTTTATGTGTAAAAAATTCATTTTTAAACTGTACTATTTAGTATATCTAAAAAATTTATTAACTTTTTTATTTTTTTCCAAGAAAAATGCCCTTAAACATTCTAAACATTCTTAACTTTTTAATTAAATGAAGTGACTATAATATGATCAATTAAAAAGTCAACTAAATACTCAAAATTAAAAAAACCAATCGTGATATTGTCTACTATAATCTAAAAGAAAAAAGTAATGACATAAATATTTTAATAAAAAAGAAAAACAATAAAAAGTCACCCTAAAAAGCTTATCCCAAACAATTCAACCTTTTTGCTTTTATCTTTTTTCTAAAAAAAATTAAATTAATAGAGATTAAACTTTTTAAACATCCAAAATAAGGCCTAAAATAAACGCGTAACCAATCTTTTACCATTTCTCACCATGAAGAAAACTATTACTGCACAAATTAACAAAACCAAAGCACTCCATGTTATACTTCGTGTTTTATTTATCGAGACAAGTTTGATAGTCTCCATTCTAAGCATTAGCATGGAGCCCATCTAACTTTTCTTTATAGAGTAAAACACAATGTGTAATATGATGTGTTTGTAGCATTGTTCTTAGTTCAAAAGTACGGGTGAAGCAACATGAGGGCTAGAGGGGGGCAATGCCCCTACTGGATTTTTTCAATATATTATTTGTATTTTCAAATTTTTTAATAATTTCTAATTTTTTCCTTAATTTAAAGTTTTTTTTTCTTAAATTATAAAATTCCTCTTTTCTTTTTGTTTTTTTTGTTATCTATTATTGCCAAATATTGATTTATGTATGTGAATTTTTTTAGATTGGTAACAATTTAATGAATATAAATTGTCTTAGATTCTTCTAATTGCATTGACAAATTTTTTTAATTTTGCATTTCCTATTATGGTTTTTGTGAAACCTGATTATGATAATATATATATATTTTTTTGTAAAATTTTTGTGAAACTTGTATTTGGATCTCTAATTTTGGGAAAATATTTTAAGAATTTTTTTGAGTAATACTTTAATTTAACTATTATTTTTATTTATTAAATAAATAATAATATAATTATTATCTTTGATATGTCATTTCTAAACAATAGTTCTAACTCCACCCATGGTAATATTTTTTTATTCAAACAATGCCATGTACATCTTATATTACATCTCATATTTTACATTATAAATACAAGCTAATGGACGTTACACTAACACGTGAAGTGGAGCTTGTTTTTATAAGTAAAACATATAGTACAATATGAAGTGTAAAATATACTTTCTCTTGAACTGGTGATTTATTTGAAAATGTTATACTTGTCCTTTTTTTTTTTTTTTTCTTCACAGAGGCCTGATTTCGTTAATTTTTGCCTTTGTTTGTTTGGCAAATATAAATGGTGGAAATAGATATTATATCCTCTACATTCACGTATAAAGTGTTTGGGAGGTAAGATAGTTTAAATATAATATCCCATTTAAGTGAGAAATACCCAAACATACAATACTTGGGACGGCAGATATTACGTATCCCCTCCGATTAAAAGTCTCTTTTGCCCTCAACCTCTACCAAACTATGAATTTCTATTTTTAGCCTCCGTTTTGGATAGCATAACATGCGCGCACCTTTCTTCCCCCCAGCAGAGATGGTGCTTGCAAAATAATTTCAGCGGGATTTGATGGCTTTGGGTTGCAAAACAATTGTTTAGATTTGAATTGAGGGTAAATACGAAAAAATAATTTTTGTTCTTAAAAATATATACAACATCTAGTTATATTCGGTTGTAAACAAACATGATGTAAAATATTTCTAATTAATATACATTTTCAAAGTTTTATCTGTTGCATTTTATATCTTCTTGTATATCCAAATGTATTCTATATTCACCATTCTATCTCTAAAAGTATAAATGAATTTTATATCACGTGAGATCTACATATCAAGCATTTGGTTGACAAAAATATCTGGATATAATATCCGTATAACTGTTAAATCTCTTAATATATAATACCTGAGGGAGTGGTATTACATATCATCTTTGTTGAATGATCATTTTTGTCTTACCCTTCTAATTTCAGTCGACAAACACTGAAGAGGAGAGGCATATAGAGGATGATTACAAATGAGGTAAGATTAGGGTTTGAGATTCAGAGAAGATGATTACAGATGAGAGACCTCTTTCCTGGCATGAATTATCTCAGGCGAAGTCTTTGATTTGGTTAAACCTTAAAAGCAAGGAAAGCACAAGTTCTCAATGACATTTTTACAAATTTTGATCTTTTTTCTTATGTACCGAATCGAATTGATCTACGAAGTACACTATCGATCATTCCCAATGATAAATCCCTAAC
Source organism: Heliamphora pulchella (assembly GCA_032270985.1). Classification (NCBI taxonomy): domain Eukaryota; kingdom Viridiplantae; phylum Streptophyta; class Magnoliopsida; order Ericales; family Sarraceniaceae; genus Heliamphora; species Heliamphora pulchella. The sequence goes on along the minus strand of JAULJZ010137606.1, from coordinate 13,878 downwards.
ACCTTCCTCCTTAGGATCAATCCTTCATGAATTCAACATGCAGTTTCAAAGAGATCAAGAAGTTTCTTTGGTGAGTAAACAAAGAAAGTCATATTTTATTTATATTTTATAAATTTATATCCATTTATATTTATCGTAAATATAAACATGGCATATATATATATATTCGAGTATAATATATTCAATACTATATTTATTTATTTAATATCTACTTTTATATTTGATAATATTTTATTTCTATAAACGGGCCCTAAGGATAAAAGATACATTATGCCCTTCAACGAAATAAATAAAATATAAATAATTTAAAGCGAAAAATGTAACTAACCCAATTTTAAAATTTAGCCCAAACAGGGCCAGACAATGCTAATCGTTTCCCAGACGGAATTATATCTCAGGTCAATCGAAACGAACCAAAACCGAACGCCACTAACCGTGTGTTGTGGTGTTCTTTGCGAGTGCGACAGCGAACGTCTAATAACCAGAAATTGTAGTTTTATACTTAGAACCCGCGAATCTCTGCTCGCTCGTCGACGATGGCTCTGCCACTTAGCTATCTTCAACCTCGCCTCATTTCTTCCATTCACCGGCGCCAAACAATCTCTGTCAACGTTCATCGCAAAAGCCTCCCTTCCGCCGCCAATAACAAACTCCAGTTTAAATTCAATTTCTCAGTTTCACAATCTAACAGGAGGTTCGGCCACATTTCTGCCCCAAAGTCGGCAACCATCAATGGATTTCCGGCGCAGAGCAATCCAGATGGGTCCCCCAAAGACTATGGGGAAAACAGTGTGGAGTTCCCGGAGAGGCTGAGGAGGTGGTTTACGTCCGTTATATCAGTTTTGCCTGGCGGAAATTGGTGGAGCTTTTCTGAGGACGTCGAGGTTGCCATGACGGCCAAGCCGGTAACCGTTTTGCGGGCGCTGCAACGGATGTGGGAGTTGATTGCTGGAGATCGATTGGTCATTTTTGCTGCTTTTGCTACCCTAATTCTCACAGCTGTGAGTCCTTTTCTTTATATGTATGTGTCGTTGGATGTGTGCTTATACGTAAAAAAGTTCATTAGTGTACATAAGCTGATAAGTAACGAGTTGCTTAGTTGAGGTTACCATGTCTACAAAATTTTGTATGCAGGACTTATGTTTGATTAATTGTCAGCTTTGATACTTATTTCCATTGTAGTTGGTGTATAATTACCCACAACAAACGAAAAGAATACTGCAATCACACACAAAATTTAGGTGGTTTACTCAAAACAAGAGTTACTTCTTTAGAGTTGCAGCAATTTCACTGAGTGGAGGTAATACAAAATAAGGGTATAAAACCCTAATTAGAAGCATCGAATATAGATACCCGGAATTGGGTCAGAATGGAAAAAGGGGTTCAAAACTCTTATTTTTCCATGAGTGCTCCAGTTTAGGCTTATGGCCAATCTTTTGCTCCATCTTTCCCTCCATGGACTAAGTCTCACAAAAAAATCTATTAAAAATCATAGTGCCTTTGAAACAGGTCGGGTCATGGGTCAGGCCCAACAAATGAGGCTCCACACCTTTTCTTTTCAACCTAACACCTTTTTTCTTTCTAGCTTGACAATGTACTACACAATTTTAGGTGAAGGCTGTTCCCAGAGGGCACCTTCAACATTATACACAACTTATTTCTGATTTACAGGACAATAGTAATAGAAATGCTAAAACCAGCCCATAAAGCTTCATGAATGCCAACAGATCGTGGAATTGGGGTTCATTATTTTAATTGTTTGAGGCTTCAACTTCCTAATCGCAATCTCTTGATATTGTTGGCTGTTAATCATGCTTGACGTTTACATCAAACTGCAGAAATGTGCATAGAAGACTTCTTTTGTGAAACAAGCTACCGAGTTTCAATCTTCACTTCCTTACTGATGCGCCTGGATTCCATTTTTCTGACAGCTTTCAGAGATCTCCATACCGCATTTCTTGACAGCATCAATATTTTCAGCACAAAGTGGTGAAATCATGGTGTTCCACAAGAATGTGCGTCTTTTGGTTCTACTGTGTATCACTGCAGGAATTTGCAGGTTAAAATCTTGTATGGTCAAGGATCCTTCCTCAGAAATGCACAATAGTGAATGACTCTTTTTCTGCACCAGTTCTTTGCTAATAATATCTAAGGAGTGATACAAAAGTACGCAACATACGTTCTGTATCTAAACTATGAGGAACTCTTAAGTCTTAATTACAAAACAAAAATAAATGGAGAACTTTTGCTTTGTTATATTGAAGACCATTCTGAATCTCCTACAGTTGTCCTTTTTATATCCTTTTGCATCTTGGACACTGATGCAGACCTAACGTCATTATGTTTGTGTCTATGCGCTTGAGCCTATGTGTGCCTGCATTGTGGGTCAATTGTAGAATAATTCTTTATTTTTGGTTGAGTGGCTTGAAAATGGAATGCAAACAATATTTCCGGATAGCTATCATTATATTATTGATTCTTTAATTGTTAGCCTGTAATATTTTTTGGGAGTAATATTTCTTATGATAAATTTTCTTCAAAGTTCTATATTGTTTACTTTAATTGTCTTGAGACCGTGCTTGGATGACAGGAATCATGAGGAGAAATAGGAATGTGATTGCTACGAATCAAATACCTAGTAATTTGATACCTGATTTAGTCATAGTCAAATGTTTGGATTAATTCAGGAATTTTATCTTGTAATTTTTTTATGGAATTTATTTGAGTTTAACATTTATTTTTCTTATTAATTGACCGTGGAATTTAAGATTTTCATGGGAGAGGGTGAGGCTCAAATTCCTATTTGGTTTGGGAATGTGATTCCTGGTTGAATAAGTAATTAGGATTTTTTTTTCTTTTCCCATCCATTCCAAACATAAGAATTATGGAGATTCGGAATGACATTCTGATTACCCTTTTCCTGCCATCCAAACATAGCCTAAATTCTAATTTGTAACTCGAGTGACAGTGGCACAAGTGATGGCATGTAGGACAAGTATTATATGACATTTACCTAAACCTATTGCTTGGGTAACCTAGGGTTTTGTACTTGCTTATTGCTTATGCACTTTGACAACTTTGAAGATACACTGCTAATCAAGTAATAATCTGTCAGCAACTAATAACTTAAGCCAAGAAAATTATCTTTGCTATCTTAAGAAAATAAAACAACAAATGTGCAATAGTGAATGTATCCTAACTGTCAGTTACTTTCGACATATATTGTAAAATAGTTTAGTTGTAACTTCTATCAGAACAGCTCTATTTATTCAACGGGGAAAGAATTTACGGGGGAAAGATTATAAAGCTAGACTATCAAAGAGTTCTCCTAATATTGAACTTCTTTGAAATGGATCTTTTGGTAATGGGTCGTTTTGTACTGAAAATTTGGAGTAGTGCTGCGGAGTATGCAACTAAGGTCACCTATCACAAAAAAAAAAAAAATTACATGATGTGGGAATATAAACAATCATATGGTAATTCTTTTCGACTCATCATCTTAACTAATAAGTTTGCCTGAATTAGACGTGTGAAGGAACTTTTTTCCAGTTTGCTGCTGGATAAATTTGGCTAGTATAGGTTAATGATCAAAATAGAGAAATTCCTTCCTGTCAATATAATATGCAATGCATTAATTTCAAGCAACATCCTATTCTTTTCTGATAAGTGATAATTGTTAAAATATACTGCTTTGTATCAAATTTTACACAGCCCATAACTTGAATTTGACCCATCTTGTTGAAAACTGTGATGTACTGCTGATTTTATATTCTTGTTATTTGTACTACAGCGGTCTACGGGGTTGCTGCTTTGGCATTGCAAATATGATCCTCGTGAGTTAACATGTTATGGTTTTATGTTTCGAATTTTTTCTTTCTTTTCTTTTCTTTTTTTTTTTTTTTTTTAGACAAGCCCATTATATATATTAGGAATTTGGATGAGTGATTTGGAAATCATAGACTTCCTATCTTGCCATTCTGTTCATTTATTGGCTGTATGGGTTAAAGAGAAGCTTCTGGAATCTGGAGTCTGGACACTTGACATTTGGCAATGTTAAAAATGAAAAAAAAAATTGTATTCAATGCCCAAGGCTCCTGGTGCCTCCCGCTTACAGTAGGGCTGGGAGAGGTTATTGGGTTATTTGGGTCATTTGTCATCCAAGAAGTGTCCAACATGTATACTGTTATGATTCCAACATTGTTGGCTGTGTGGATGAAATTAATGAAATGTACAAAGGTTGGGTTCCTTACAGGAATGCAAGACAAACTTCTTGTTAATTATATAACTTTATTAAAAGCTTGTATGATGATTTTGAGGGGTTGATTATTTTGATACTGAGCATCCTACTTTATAATATGCAGGTCAGGCGGATGAGGGAAACTTTATATTCCGCTCTTCTCTATCAGGTTCTGAAGTGTACATAAATGCACACATTACATAGTTTCCTAGATTCTTTTGTTTCCATGTGCATACTACAAGGCAAGCACATTATTTTGTATAGATTTCTTAGTGCACTGAATAATTAGTTTTGTTAATGCTTCCTTTGTAGGATATATCATTTTTTGACACCAAAACAGTTGGTGATTTGACTAGTAGGCTTGGAGCAGATTGTCAGCAAGTGTCACGTATTATTGGAAATGATCTTAATATGATATTACGCAATGCTCTGCAGGTTGCTTTGCTGACCTAAAACTAAACTAGTGTATTCTTGAGTTCATCTGCAAGTGGAGTATCTCATTCTCATTAGCCTTTTTCAGGGGACAGGTGCATTGATTTACTTGTTGATTTTATCATGGCCACTTGGGTTATGTACATTGGCAATATGCTCTACTCTATCAGCCATTATGCTGTTATACGGCCAGTAAGATTTTATACTGTTCTCCCTTCATGTGTATATAGATGTTCCTGTCCTACTTGCTGTTTTGTAAAGAAACATAACTATTAAATTTCTGGATGTGATGCTTTAAAATTTTAAGTTTCTAGGAGCAGGGGAACACTAACGAGTAATTGCATTTGTGAAGAAACAGAAACTAAAAATGATGAGTGGCAAGAGCTTTTTTTTGTTTTTTTTTTGTTTTTTGGAAAAAAAGATCCTTTCATCCAATGTTGAGCTGCCTCTAATTGAGGAGTTCACGGACAAGAAAAAAAAAATGTTAAGAGATCAAAGTCAGTTCGTTCGGTATAAAGTCCATTCTGATGGTGGCTCTTTGGTTACTAATAGACTAGGCTATGGTGGTAATCCGAGTGATAACTAAATCAATTTAATTTTTCATGCTCTTTCTAAACAAGTACTTTGAACAGCCCATATATCCGAACCCTCCTTTTGAACTAGCGAATCTATCCAAGATTGAATCTTTTGCCTTATGCTTCAAAGTTTTCTTGCAGTGCTGTTACTTATTATTTCTATTTTTATTATTTTTTAAATTTTTGGATAGGTACCAAAAGAAAGCAGCTAAGCTAACTCAAGAATACACTGCTTCTGCCAATGAAGTACTATAAAAAAACTCATGTTTGAGGTATATCTACATTATTAAAGCATCTTAAAATAATTTTTTTTTCTTCAACACTGTAGGTTGCGCAGGAGACATTCTCTTTGATGAGAACCGTTCGAGTTTATGGAACTGAGAAACAAGAACTTGGCAGGTAAAAAGTGCTACTGGTAAAGTTCTTGTCTTTATCAAAATTGCTTCTTCCTGAACTACTTTTTTTAAAAAAATAAATATAATCTGCACCGGGGGGAACTCAAGACTCACATTTCTGTTTGAGCTTATAATTCCTGTGACAGACATAGATTTATCCTGCTTTGGTGGATAGGTACAAGCACTGGCTGGGGAAGTTAGCGGAAATTAGCTTGCGGCAAAGCGCTGCTTATGGATTTTGGAACCTTAGCTTCAACACTCTCTATCATTCAATTCAGGTCCTTCTAGTAGTCAAAATGTTAAAATTTTCTCTACTTATGATAATTAGTTTATTTTCTACTTCATTTTCACTTAATTTATTTATAGGAATTGCTTGTCTTTATATTGAGCTTTTTGAAACTTGATAACTTGGCGTAGCTTGATATAACTTCACACACATTGTAGCATCCTATGCTTGAGGTATGATCAAGTTCAGTTGGGAACTTGTGGGAGACTGTCCAACACTTGAATGTGATTCTGCCTCCTACTCAATCCGATCTTCTACTGCACTAGGAAAAACCATGCATATGCAACTATAGGGTCCATCGTTGTCTACATATCTATGAAAGGATGAATATGATAGGGAAGTTGGAAAGAATTGTGGAAATGACTGGGGTATTTCGTTCTTTAATTAATGGTTTTATATTTATGCCTTTACAAGAATACAATGAGAATACTTGGTCACCTGTTTTTTGTCGGTGATAGGATACTAACATGCCCAGCTTATTCAAGACGTTATTAAACGTCACTCTCTGTTACCCCTTTGATTGAGATACTGAAAATTGGTTTCACTATCGAGAGTGAAAAACAAAAAGCCTTTGCCATGTAGATTCTTTCAAACTGGCCATCTGGTTACATACGTTTTATCCAGTTTTGTTACATTGGGTGATGTGCAATATCAGTAGCATCCCTGTTGTCAAAGTAAGCCTTTTGGTTCCTTGAGGATAAATTCATCCATTTCAACAAAAACTTGTCATTGCAGTTCTCACATCCCAGTGAGTGTCTGCCTGCCTTATCAAATCAAAGTGGCAATTATTGTGGAAAATCAACACTCACATGAACACGAACAATCACACACAAGAAAGAAACGAACAAGAATCAAGCACGAGAATACGACACGAAGATTTATGTGGTTCTGCAATTAGTCCTACGTCCACGGACTACACACGTTTTCACTATAGAGAAAATAGAGTTACAATGATATGTCACTTGATGGCTAGGGTTTAGTACAATAATCCCTTTAAATAAAATGCTAAAACATGAGAATTAGGGTTAAAAATGCGTTGCTGTCCGCCGCATTCTGTCTGAAAGGAATTGAGCCCGGTCCGGACAACTAAAATATTTTGGCCTCTCTGCCGCATTCCATCCGGACGGCCTGAGGCCCCGTCTGGACAGATTTGACCAGGGCTGAAGTTCCTCGCCACTACTTTGCTTCGTCCGGATGGCCCTAGACCTGGTCCGGACGGTTTGGTTCAGAAATGTTTTTCTTCACTTTCTGACAGCAATTTCCTAAGCAATGTCAAGGCAAGTGAGAGAGATAATGATGTCATATGAACGGCAATTAAAGAAACCAGTAATTAAAAGGAAATAAAGAAAGAAAAAAATTCAAGAACTCATGGATTCGAAATTATTCTCAATGTCAAAAGCCTACCCAATACAATAATATGCCTAATATTTATAGACTAAACACATGATCTGCAAATATGAAAATGCAATTAAATCCCACAATAAGATAAAACCCCATAATTTAAGTCTAACATCCAATCTAAATAAAATAGGTCAACTCTGTCTAAATAAAATAAATAAATTCTTTCAGCCCCGCAACAGCCCTCTCTCTATTTTTCCCTCTCTTTGTTATTTCCTTCTCTACAGTTATTCGAACAAGTTATCTTCGAGATGTACTCAGGACCGAAGGGTTCACTGCTCAAAGGGAGAATGGCTAATTCAGTAAGCTGTGCGGGCGCTGCCTCAAGAACTTCTTCGGGTAAACCCAAACTCTCCATCCTGGGAATATTTGGTGTAATTCTTCTCTTTGTACTCTCTGTCGCAAATAGAGTTATTCTTTCTCCACTTTCAACATCTTCAAAACCTGTAGCAAAGCGGGTTGCCATCTCAGCAACACTTTTATCCATTCCTTCTTCATCATTTACAACTTCCAACGTCGTCGTAGGAAAATCAGGTTGGCCAGAGTGGTCTGCAATGAACTCAATACCAGATTATCGTCAGGGGTCAGGACTGGGCTCGAAGGGCACCCCAAGGACAGGTACTTGCGTTATCTCCTCGCCCTCCCCGTTGGAATAAAAACGACCTCGGTTCCCTTATCCTCAAAGTTCTTTTTAGGAGACTCCAAGATGGGAGGTAGAACTTCTGCAGAGTTTGGCTCCGGGACATTTAGGGAAGCCACGGTAGTAAAAGAAAGGTTGAACTTGGCTTCTAGGTCTTTAAAGTCTGTCTCAAGAATCTCTAGGGGATGGGGGAAGAAACTTTGCCCGTTGGATCCAGTGCTTGGGCATTCGGAGAATCCGGGAGTGGCAGAATGGAGGCAGCAACTATTTGCATCCGATGTGACAAGGGTATCCTGTCCTCTACGTCAGATTCTGTAATCTGGATGCCAGGTTCAACCATGGGATTTTTTTTTGCAACCGTTGGGGTAATGACATTAGCCTCCAATAAGTCGGTGTTCTTGTCTGCACTATCTATAAGTCCTGCTGTAAGGGGACTGCTCTTCTTCAGATCCTTCTCTCCTTCAACTGCTCATGACAGACTAGCTGCTACTGAGAACTCCGTGTTTTAAACCTTCTTCTTTTCTCTTTGTTCCTAGCAAACTATGTCTGTAACACGTTTCTTCTTTTTGAGAGTGGGAGCAACATATTAACCAGAGATTTTCTTCATCTTGGCCATGCTTCGCTCAATAACAGCCTCGATTTTGTCAATGTCGTGGTAAAAATCAACCTGCGCCATTTTTCTTAGATTTCCATACGTTTTCATAATGTCAAGGTCTTGTAAACCCATCTTCTTCTCGGCCTCCTCCACGATACCCAAGGTCATTTTATCCATAGCCTCCAAAACGTCCTCTGAGTCCCCGCTCAACCAACACACATTATAAGAGATAGCTTGCAAGAAAAGGGATGGCCTTTAGTCGAAGTACAAAGAGGAGGGTATCGTAAAGCAAAATGGAAGGAAGAGGTATACCTTGGAATCTTTGACTCCGTGTCTTTGTTTTGGGTCAAGAGTCAAATCCTCGCAGAGCTCAGCAACTTTTATTTCAATATCTTTCAAATCGAGGAAATTATGGAAAGAGAAGGTATTGAAAGGACCACAGACATTTATCAAGGTTCCTTGGAGCCAATTTGAAGCCAAAGATTGAAGTTGGACCCAGAATTCTCCCTATTGTGGAGAAGCAACACTATGGCGATGCAAGGAAGGGATAATCAGGCCGTTTGGTTGCATCAATAGGGATGCTTGATTGGAGAAAGGTACCAACAAAAAGCTTACTCAGTCGAAAATGCCAGAAGATAAACCTGCGGAAGGCTGTGGGGATACTCCATCTGCTGTGCAACACGGTGGGGACTGTAAGCCATAGCGTGCCAAGGAGAGGCCTTGTCCTCTTATGAGTATGCAAGGAGGGCACTAATGGAAGTCCACAAAGTGCAGATTATGGTAATTACTTCCTGAGTATTAGGGTGTACGAAAACTTTTGATGTGTGATAGCATATGGGTTTCGAGATGCCGAAAATGTCCTCTATGTAAGGCTGCAAGTAGAACTCTTTTTACACGTCTATGGCAAGGATAGGGCTCTTCAGTTTCCTGGTCTTGTTCCATCTATCCGTTTGCGTTAGTGAGCGGAAGCACAAAATCTTATAGCCTTTACTATCAAAAACAAAATTTCTTTCATCATCTTTCTCAAATTTAGCTTTATGATAGTTAGAAAAAGCACGCAGTTGTAGTGCAATGTGGGAAAAACGTTCGTAAATGAAAAGATGATGGAATGCGCTACTAAGATAACTCATTAGGTCATATCGACCCAAGGATCGTGCCTGATTTGTACTAAGCATGTCAAGCTTTTTATAAATGGTTCCCAAAAATAGTGGACCTAAATAAAAAGAGTGGATGTGGGCCAGTATGGTGGCAAGGCGGAATATTGCGGTATTAATGCCATCTTGAACAGGACCTTCCAAAATATGACGAGAGAGTCATAAGACTAGAAATCCAGTAAGGATATGCTCGAAACCAGGACCGATGAAAAATTGTTGATGCATAAGTCTTCCTACAGCACCTCCGGGCCTGTCTTTTGAAGAGTAGTCTCAAAAGAAATAACGCAACCACCGCGTGTAAGTATTCTTGAAATTAGCTTTAGGGTAGACATCATAAATGTCATCTTTGCCCCATCGAGAGTCACACACACAGGTCTTGTTGTAGCCTGGTTTTATAGCTTGCAGGGTGTACCATTCCTCCCAAGACAGCTCGTGGGTACAGAAGTCAATTTCACTAAGGATGTTTAATCTAAAGAATGTTCAAGGTGTCTTCCAAAGTAGGGGTGATTTCCCCCGACTCGTAACAAAAGTATTGGTATTATTGCTCCACTACAGCCGAAGAATACTTAGTGGATGTTTGCCCCTCTGTAGTGGAAGGTCTCCGGTAGTGTGGATGGCCAGCCGTACCTCTGCCTTTTCAAGGATCAAACGATCCTATTTTAATACGTAGCTTGCCCAGATGTCCATATTAGTAATGGCAATGCTCCCCCTCCCCCCTTCAAAAGTAACAAAGCATAGTCTGAAGTTCCCCCAGTTTAACACGGAATCTGAAAATCGAACGAGGGTCAATGTGCTCCACATTCTCAGGCTCGCTCTCAACTAGAACAATAGAACTAGGACCATCCTTTCGAGACCTAAACTCCTTTTCAGCTTCCTAAAAGAAGTTGTTATCTCCAAAAGGGCCACACTGCCATTTGTACGGTGGAGGAAGCTCAGGTGGTGCAGAACCTTTATAGTGGAGAAGCAGGCATCCATCTTTGTCTACAAGAACACTAGGAGGACGTAGGTGCTAGCCACGACGGCCACCATGATTGTGAGGAAGTTAGGAGATATACCTTGAACTCTCACCATTGAAACAAAGGAGAGAAAAACAAAGAAATAGAGGATGAGAGGAAAGAACAAAAAAAAAAGTGATAGAATTGGAGCTATTGTGGTATTTATTGCTATCAGAGAACATGCGAAGAGTTTGTGTCAGCAGTACGAGGATTCTGGCGCACTTAGTAGGCGAACAGACTAATGATGAAAGGATGCCCACACGCCAAGGATCCATGTGAGTTGGGTCCATGTGGGACTCACGCAAGTAGTTTCCTTCAGAGAAAGGAGTCGAAGAGATTGTGTACAACTCCCTGTATATGTATATACGCACAAGGGGACTGAATGTGGAAAAGGATTCCAAAGTGCCTTATGTTGTGATCCTGTGAGAAATATTTATAAGGATCATTGCGAGAGTGAATTGGTAGGTATCGACAGGGGATTTGGCTTAAGAGGCAGAGACTGTGTCCTAACTTTCTACCACTGGGGGAGTCAGATTCTTGTGGTCTGTGGGCTGGAGATCCAAAGTGTTGTCAAGCACTATACAACGGTATGGATCGTATGGTGCAGTAGGCCAAGTTAGCTAGAAAGGGGGGACCACAATGCTGAGCTCTATAGTATGTGCATGTAATTACATAACAATCGTAGCCTACTTATTCTCTGACGACGTGATGAGGATGTGTGGGCCATTACGAGTGAGGTGCATACTTTGTCATACCCCAAACTTTTAAAAAATATTCTAAGCAATAATTTTTTTTTAAAATTTGGCAGAATTTTCTTTGTTTCTCAGATAATCCAACAGTATAATCGTCTCCACAATAGCCTATAATAAAAACAGGAAGACAATAAACGTAGGCTCAGCCTAGATCCCAATAACAAGTCCTCAACTCAATAATATAGATTATCTATTCGAACTTCTCATGCATAAATTTAAAACTTTCAGTTTAAATAAAAAACATAAACAAATATACCTAGATACCAAAATAAATCTTTTAAGTACGTTAATCCAAACTACCGTTACGAACCACAAAAAAAAGGATTGCCTTATGGCCTACACAAAAAAATAGAAAAAAAGGTCACCCACCACCACCGTGATTACATAAATAACATTTAAATGGTTCTCAGAAGAAGCTCTAGAAGTAAAATCAATCATGAGGTACATCATTACTTGGAATATCTAAACACATGAACAAATTAGAGGGGTTAATATTTATCAATAGCTAACAAATGTAGGTATGAAAGAATAGATATAATATATGCCAAATGAAATAAAAATAAAGTGAAAGTATATAAAGTCTCATCTCATTAGATCTACAAACCTTTAAAAATTTTGAGTTTTATTTCATTGAACTTTTAATCAATACAAATAACCGCCCATGAGTTGTATGATACGCCTAAGAGAGTAGACAACCATCTCTTACCATAGGCCTATGCGCCCTAGTAGCAGTGCACAATCACCGACCTCACCTAGGCACTCCTATGCACTATTGAGCCGTGATAATCCTACTTTCGAGGCGCTAACCTCTCAAATATAGGAATCCACCTACGCAGTAAGCCTAGAAGTCTAAAACTCATAAACCAAACCGTCTAATTTAATACGTAGGTATCAACCACAAATTTTTCAAGGCCATTCCGAAAATTATTCCACTTTTCATTAAATGTCTTATACTTTAAAAAAAAAAAGACTTATCTTTTTCACCAATTCAAGATATTCAAACCAAGAATATACTTAATTCAAACTTTTTGCATCCAACTATATATTTCAAGAAAAATAACATATATGAGATTTCACACCTTTAAATGCATTCTAAGGCATTTATTCATTCACACATTTATTATTATTATTATTATTATAATTATTAAAGTCTAAGGCATAAAATGTTAAAGAGATCATCCCTCTTAAAATAACATTTTTTTAATTCAAAATTTAAGCTAAAAGAAAATAAATAGCAAGGTTAACTTAAATTTTTCAAAACTTAATACATTTAATTAGTTACTAATTATTTTTTTTAAAAAAAAACACTACAATATAATTTAAAATAAGAAACCCAATTTATTCATTCAATTTTAAGAAATTTAAGTTTAAGTAATTCAATTTTATGCAAAAACAACAATTCAACAACCACGAAAATATTAACCACAATTATATATCTCATTTGTAAACTAAAAATAAGTAAAACCTTTACCTATGATGGCTTGAAAGAGAGTAGTTTAGAAAACCCTAAAAAGAAGTTTCAAGGTTCAACAATGGTGGAAAATAATATAGAGATCTTAGAGTTCCAATAAACTAGTTTAATCACTTTAAAACACTTACAAACGAGATATAACAATGAAAATTTAAGATTCTATGGAATAATTTTTGGCAAAAAAAAAGTAAATAAATATAGATTTTCATGAACTTCCATGGAAGAAGAGAGATGGAGAAAAAATACCGTTTATGCTGTTATGGGGAGAAAGCGCAGCAACAACGTGAAAGAAAATAGAAGAAAGCGAGCGGAAGAAAAGAGAAAGGAGGGGCGGCAGCGGCGTGAGCACAGGGAATGGGGAATTGGGGGCTGGGGCAGCACTGTGAAGAAAAGAAGGGAAGGAAAATAAAAGAAGGAAAAGATAGAGGGGAGGCGCAAGAGCTGACCTTCTTCCTTTTTTCTTTTTTTTTTTTACTTTACAATCATTATTTTTATGGAATATATTTAATTAAAATTTATCACAATAATTACTTAAACTTATTTTTTAACACCCATTCTATATCAATATTTTAGGATTATTATTGAATTAAAATAAACTTAAAATTAAATTTTGTGCATAAAAAAATATAAAAGTAAACTATTTTTTTATCCTAAAAAGTCACTTAATAAACTAAACAAAGTTTAGATCTAGCCTATCAACAATCGACGCCGCTGAATGCCAATAACTACGTACCGAGAAAACATGCCTAAAATTTTGTGGTGAACGGGCTTCGTTTACCGTCCAATTGATGCACAAAGAGATTTTTTTTCACTACCATTCTTTTGTTTTTTCTCTACTTTATATTCAACTTTGATGTGATTAATATTATAGTATTAATTTATTTTTGTTATATATATTTTATTTCAAAAAAAAATGCAAACAAAATATCATTATTATTATTATTATTT
>JAULJZ010137585.1:0-10706 GCA_032270985.1 Heliamphora pulchella | reverse complement strand
TTACTTATTTTTGTATTTAGTAATTTTTTATTTTTTAATTAAAAATTTTTAAATAAAATTTTATAATTAAAAAAAACAAAGAAAATAGAGGGTGTAAGTGTTAAAACAAATAAAATAAGGGGTGTAAATGTGAAAACACTGTTTTTCTGTCAAAAAATTAACGAAAAATTAACTTTTGAATCTAAGTGTTACAAAAATAAAAAAATAAGGGAGTGCAGTGATATTTCAAATAATAGAGGAGGTAACAGTGATATAACTCTTAAATACAGGGGGTGTAAGTGTAATTTACCCATTTTTTTAATACATATCAACTCTTCTAACACTACTATTTATATATTTTATTGTTAACCTAACTCATTCAAGAGATTCATTGTAATATTTAAGTCTTTTTTTAACAATTAAGTTTAAAATATGTGTCGAACAATGTGTTGGAAGTAAAACTGTTGAGATTATTATTTTTGCAAACGATTGTCTGAAAAAATTAACTAAACGGGCAAACGTAGAAACGGGCTCCAGAAAAAAACTTTTGATGACGAACGATCACAATAAAACCCGTGAATCCGAATTTAATTTAAAAAAATACCTTTTTACATGTCGAATCTTCAACTACAATTTGAATCCGAGTTGAAACTCATGTCAGATCTTCTACTGTATTTCCTTATGCGATTTCCCGGATATAGTGTGGGTTATAATCATCTAAAAATTTGTATCAGCAAAATCTGGACAGTTTTAGTCTTAGAAGACAAGTTATGAAACTGGTTTAGTCTACCCGCATATTTATAGGGCTACAACAGGGATATGGGGAGTAATTATGAGTAAGACTTCCAGTAGAACACAAACACATATCAGTGGTTTTCGTAATTAAGCAAACCTCATAGCGGTATCTGTAATTATGAAAAATTAGCAGCGATTTCTACAATTTACATAAAACACTCAATTACAGTTCACACCACTAAAGAACTATAATTGCACTCTGACCCATAATCATGAGACTATATAACATTGAGCTCTTGTTATTAAATGCTTACCATTTCTCCCCACGTTAAGATTTTCGATATCCGCTAATTAAATTTAATTACTCATAATTTAATTTAATCGGCATCTTGATATTCTTTAAGCCTTCCACTTAACTTATTTGATCGCTAGATAATCAAATCCACATGCATAATTTGGCTCGATCAAAACTTATAAGCTTCCTTAAGGGAGTATCATCAATCCTGATCTTCTGAGATGTAGATTTCGTCAATAATTAATATTCGTTATAAGCTTCCTTAAATATGTGCAAATATATTATTATTTCAGGATTAAGAGAATAAGTATTATTTATAATAACCTTGGAGTGTGAATTAATTTATATAGTCAGTATAAAATTAATTACACCAAATGTCCCGTTCAATACACAAAAAGTGTACTAGCACAGAGAGTCAGAAAAATAGACGACGCAATTATCTGTTTTTCGTAACCAAGATAGGTCTACTAAAATTTTGTGCTATAGTCGTACCGATGATATGTCCATTTCCATCTAAAATGTGAACATAAAACTTATATTTTGCAAGAACTAAAATATGATCTTCTGTGTGTAAGTCGTACTCTACACACCAGATTAAAAATACTATACAGAATATCGAATATCCATACATAACATTAAAGAAATGACACACATACATTACTCATAAAATTCTCATAAAATAGAAAATTAATTTTATCAAAATGAAATTAAATACTAAAAACATGATTTTCAGTATACCAACCCTAACAATCTCCCACTTATACTCAAAATCATGCTGCCATTCATCTGACTCCCATGCTCTCTACATGACTATCAAAAGTCTTAACCGGTAAGCTCTTTATAAAGGATCTGCAAGGTTGTCTCATGCTGTAAACACTTTATGGCTGATTGAAAATCTGAGTCTGTGTGCCCCAAAGATGCTAGACTGTCTGCCTGTTAAACCAACATATAATCTTTAGTCCTTTTCAGGTACTTGATTATATTTTTTACCGCAGTTCAATGCTCCTGCC
Source organism: Heliamphora pulchella (assembly GCA_032270985.1). Classification (NCBI taxonomy): domain Eukaryota; kingdom Viridiplantae; phylum Streptophyta; class Magnoliopsida; order Ericales; family Sarraceniaceae; genus Heliamphora; species Heliamphora pulchella. The sequence goes on along the minus strand of JAULJZ010137585.1, from coordinate 8,687 downwards.
CTAAGTTAGACTGGTATCTGCTAACAATGACAATAATAAAGCAGCTGTCAGGTCTAGTGCAAAGCATAGCATACACGAGACTTTCTACCGTCAAAGCATAAGGAACCGCCTTCATCTTCTTTATCTCATCAGGTGTCATAGAACACTGATATTTGAATAGAGTAATTCCATGCCTGAAAAGGAGAAACCCTTTATTAAAATCCTGCATGCTAAAACGAGTAAGGATATCATCAATATACTTTGCTTATGATAAGCCCAACATTCTTTATTTTCGATCTCGCACAAGCTTGATCCCGAGAATGTGACTGGCTTCTCCCAAGTCTTTCATATCGAACTACGCAGATAACCATATTTTAACCGTAGATAATACCCCCACATCGTTTATGATAAGTAAGATATCATCTACATAAAGTACTAGAAATATCACAATGCTTCCGTAATGCTTCTTGTATACACAGGACTCATCCGGACTCTGATCAAAATCATAAAACTTAATAGCTTGATCAACCCGAGTGTTCAAGACCTTGATGCCTACTTAAATCCATAAATGGATCTCTTAAGCTTAAACAACAGGTGTTCTTGGCCCTTTCCAATGAATCCGTTTAGTTATATCATATGGATACTGTCACACCCCAAACTTTGGGTCGCGTGAAACACTCATAAATAACCAAACATAACATCCAACCCGAGAATATACTTTCAAATTAAACCATACATGTATTGTATATAATCGCCAAATGGCATACATTACACGGTTCTAACACCGGGAAAACATGTATACATACATGAAACAGAAAGAATAAAAAGGAAGACTACAGCTCTTCTACCTCTCCAGCCAACCCCGAATCAACCTGCATGACCAATACTTGAAGAAAAATAAATCCCATACCGTGAGCCAAATCTCAGCAGATACGAAACAGCACATGCAATATAAGTTAAACATGCTAGAAAACTGAGGTGTAGTTTTAGACACGCTTTCAAGCCTTTAAAATAATTTTCACATGCAAACGGGAAAGTAAGGATACAAACCATCTTTTGACTCACTCACATGAGCCCTGAAAACAATTGAAAAAGGGTTTTTAGATCGCGATTCACACGGCTATTAAAAACAATTTGAAAATCGATTTATCTGTCCTATAATGCAATTCATGCAATCCATATATCTTCTCAGACTTCCACCGAAGGACTACAGCCCCCGTCTATGTAACACATGCCACCCGTGCATATAGCACATGCAACGCACGAAACCCGTGCAACATACTCAACGCACGCAACCCGTGCAACACACACAGCACACATAACCCGTCACATATCTTCACGGACTTTCACCATAGGACCAGTATCCGCCCTTATCACACATCTTCACAGACTTTCACTGTAGGGCCATTATTCGCCCTAACTAATGCCTTGTTGACCAGAATAAATGGATATCTTCATGGACTTTCACTGTAGGGCCATTATTCACCCTCACCACACATCTTCACGGACTTTCACCGAGGATCAAAATTAGCCCCACATATGCAATACAGATACAAATCTACGTATCAACAGGCATCACAACACATGCCTAAATCATGAGAAAAAACCGCATACTACAAGATAACAAAGCTCAAAGCCCTAAAGGCATCAAGACCACAAAGGCCACTTACCTACTTACCATGCACGAGAATAAAACTATCCACAGTTCTATAAGCATAAAAGCACGTATGATCAAGGCGTTCCACATAAAGACGCCACATAACCCAACACGACATCACATGCCACACACCGTCATCCGCTCACCCGAATGACCCGTCCACACACCGTCATCCGCTCACCCGAATGACCCGTCCACACACCGGGATAACCAACACCTAACCTAGAGGCCAACACCTGAACCTCCCACAGAACGGTTCTCACCAAAACTCACCTTTAAACCGAACCACGGACTCGGACGTCCCGCATGCATACAACCGTGCCACAACACCCAAAACTAACCATGCACGTCACACCCGAGGACGGCACAACAAAAATACCCGAGGTCACGGCACGATCCCCGAAACCAAAACCCGATCAACAAATTCCCAAAAAGAATTCAACAGTATTTCAATTAATTAATCCCATAATTAATAAATTGAATACCACTGAAAACCAATCGAAAACCAAGAACCCAACCCAAAACACCAAAACAAATACCAAACGCCCACACAAGACCCCAGTCGACTGGCCCCCACACCCAATCAACTGAAAACATGCTGGAAAGCAAGAAAAATCCAAACCAGAAACATTTCAGTCCACTAAACTACTAGGTCCAGTCGACTGAACCCCAAACAGAATCATTTCAGTCGACTGACCTCCAGGTCCAGTCGACTGAACCCCAAGAACCAAGATCCAGTCGACTGACCTCCCTCGAAAATTGTTTTTGAGCTACGATTTTAGCCTCCAAAATCTTCAATCGAAGCTTCCAAACTCCCATCCAACACCCTCAGACCTCCACACGCCCATGCCTCACACCAAACCCACGAAAGAAACACCCGACACCTGATTTCATCCACCGAAATCGACGTAAAATGGTTTTTAACCAAAAAACTCAACTTGATACAAAATCAAATTTATAGCAATCTAACAGTTAAAAACACACACGATTACACATAAGACTCTTATAAGACATGAGAGTTTAGGATCCTACCTCAGTGAGTTAAAAACTTGACGCCTCGAACCACGTGCAAAATAAGTTTCGCCAGAATAGAATTTCGTTTGATGAACGCGTAGCCCACCATGCCAATAGCAAGGATCCGCTGTTGGATCGTTGAAAATCGAGCTCCGGACCCCCGAGAAGTTAAAGAGAAGGCAGAGAGAAAAGAAAGAAACTTAGTGGAGAAGTTTTGAAAATATATTTTGAAAATATCTAACTCCAGATATTTATAGGCCTCAACAATATCTTTTTTTTAAATTTTTTGAAATTCGCACTACAACATTCTACAGCCCCGGGAACTTGCCCCGCATGCATATCTAACCCGATTATGCATTAAAACGCATTTAAACATGCAAAAGCAGAAAGGCTAAATGCGCGTCGAAAAATGTCGAAAAAAAATGGTTAGGGTCTCACAACTCTACCCCCCTTAAAGGAATTTTACCCCCGAAATTCAACTCAAAGTCAAAACAACAAACCGTCGATCGCAATCGACACAGGCTCACGAGATGGTCAGCCAAACCATTCCTAAGATATAGTTAAATAAGGTCAGGCACCCTAAACAACGGCCAACTATCTTAAAGACGGGATCTACAACTCACCCCAACCTCACATCATCACCAGCCACTGCCTCAACATTACACATCACCCGCGGAGTCCATCACCAACACCCAAACAGATGTAAGAAAGGAACTGGTCCAAAACCTGCATACTTAGAAAGTACCTCTGCTCGCTGAAAGTATATCTGCATCATCTGGCACAACTGGCGCCCTAGAAGAACTGGGAGCTATGAGAGCATACGCTCGAGGCAATGTCGCTCTGCCCTGTCCACCATAACTCGACGCTATCGGCTATCGTACTGACTGAACTGATGTACTCCCACCTCCCATCCGGGAAGTTTAGACCGCAGGATACTGCTGTCACTCTTGCACATACAAGTCCTCTGGTGTGCCCACTGTACTCGGCGCACTCTCTCTCTGGGGACAGTTCCTGCGAATATGTCCCGTTTAACCACATCCAAAACAAGTAGGCCTGGCTTCCCTGCAAGCTCGAATCTCAGTAATAGTGTTCTCCACTCTTACTGCTACCTTCACCAGCTCTGTGAACACCCGAAGCTGTAACACCCCTCTCCCACAAGGCACCAATCCTACACAAAGGGATAAAATCCCGTCGCAGACCGGCAGCCCAAGAGATAGACAAGGAGTAAACTTAAACAACCACAAATATCTTAATATCAAAAGAGATAAACATGAGTCACTAGGGATTCACCATCCCAAGGCATACATTACTTCTAAAAGGTTAAAAACCTTCAAATCTTATACATGAAGCTTTGCCAACACTAAAACTAAACAAAAGAAAGACTGGCCAAAACGATTTCCAACACCAGAACCAAAACTACTCGATGACGCCTGTGGTGGACCAACTCTTAGCCGTTCTTAATATCTACAACCACAGAGGTTACAGGAGAGCGCACTTAGCATTATCATGAACAGAAAAGACAGTTACTTATGTAAGGATAATTGAAAACTCTTTCTAAAAATAGTTCATCACATTTTCCATGAAAATATAAAAACTGATGCATTTGCATTTGCATGAACATGAAAACATCACAGATTATACAGAATCTACTCAGTATTGCAAACAGAAATATGTTCCTGGCTCAACTACCACAAATTTAAAATGCATGACCACTTCTCAAATCTAGACTCAAACCCTAACAATGTCCAAGTAATCGTCAACCTCACAACCAGGAGTTCCGACGGTACCGTAACCTCAATTTTCAATGCAAGGATAGCAACGTGATGGAATGAGGACCACTCTCCACCAAGCACGAGTGGTATGTGCTAAAACCTGAGACTCAGCCTAATAGCCTTTAAGGTAAAAATCCTCGCTTAACGAAAAATCTCCCCTAAAGGGACAAATGAAGAACCTATAGTTTGGTTACCTCTCTCATAACGGGATATAAATGACCGAAAATCCTTGTAACTTGGCACTTTGGAACAACCACACAGCATTAACCATAGTTTTATAATAACATCATGCTAGCTCAAATTAGCATAAATAGCACACTTGAATTAAAGATATCATGGCATTTGAAAACAACAGGTTCATGCAATTATCAAAACTGGCCATAGTTCAAAACATGCGCTTCAAAGCATTTTTTTGCATCATTTAAATAACTTAAGATCAAGATAATAGCTAAGCACTCTCACCTTGCATAATATGCGTATGAACTGAGCCTCCCCCAGGCAAGCTAAGCAGAACCCCCAGATTCTACAACATTCGAGCCTAACAGACAAAACACAACTCGACCGTTAATCAAGGTATCCTCCCCCTTTAGGGTGAAAACTAAAATGATTCTAACCGTGGAATGTTTTGTTGATTTTTGGGACCATTGTTACTTTCTTTTTAGGTTTAAGGGGTACTATGCGCTTGCCAAATCCTTCACTTGTTTAAGGATTTTATTTAACCATTTGTTATTCTCTTTCAAATCGTTAAATTTCAAAGTACCGCAGTATCTTGAGGTACTTAGACTTGGAATCGGATTATGATTTTTAAATACCATTTAGATAAAAATATTTTCTACAACTCTTATGTTTAACACCAAGACCAAATCCTATGGCAAAAGGGTGAACATTTCATCCTAAGCAAAAACGGTTCAACACTTTCTCCAGATTTACCCAAGATTATGCTTCTGTTACTCTCGGTTTTGGGGTATCAAATTAAGTCCAAATAAGCCCATATTTTCGTATGTTCTATTTCAACATGTTTCCTATAAGTTTCATATTTAGATATAAGGGTAGTTGTTTGAAATAAGTTAGACTCTTTGGCCATTTTAAAAAGTAGGTTCTGTCTGCCGCCAAAACTCAGTAGAGCCGGTTTTGGATAGAGGGTTTGAAAGGGTTTTTGGATATCATCCCGAGGCTTTAAGGTCTTATTTTTTAGCAACAAGTACTTCAAGATGTTAGCTACAAAATTCATGTAGACCACTTGTGAAATAGGTCATTCAAAATAGGGGTTTTGGGCTACACAAAAATATGTGACAGGAGTGTCCCTTGAGGGCTGAAACTCAATAGAGACTTTGAAATGGGTTTTGACCTATCAAAACTTAATATTTTATTCTCATTTTTGGTGGGTAGATATATATACATGTTATCTACAACTTTCATGTTTGGCCAAAACTCGGATCGCATTTTAAACTAGGCTTTTAGGTCTGCACTGTTGACTGGTCTAAAACTGACATACTTTGGTAGAATTGTAATATCTCAAGTTCTGCTTACTCAAATGAGTTCAAACCAATTTTGGATGAAAGATAACACAAAAATATAACTCTGGAAAGAAAATTCATGCTTAGATCAATTTTCTACATTGAGTTATGATATTTTAAATCTCAGGGAAGAAAGGTTGAAAGGCTCAGATTGCAAGCCATGTTTAGATCTAGTCTCCTAGCAGCATATGTGTTAATGGTTGGTCCATTTCTTTTACATCCATATTTTGTACACTCAAATATGATAATTGCAGAACCTTTTTATTCCATCGATCCATTAGAAAATCTCATGAAAACTTCAAGACACAACAGCCACACCAAGACAGTCCTAAAATCTCACCATAACGCCTTTTCGATTCATATTCGATTCTTGATCTTTAATTGGTGTTTTCAAATGATGAAAGAGATGTTTGATAGGTGTAAAATCAGATGTGTTAGAGTCTTGCTTACCTTATATAGATCACTCTTTGATGATTTGGATCAAGGACTTAGCTTTCATGCTCCATGGGTACTCTTAGCTTCATGCTTCTTCTTCTTCCTTCTTTTTCTTTCTTTTTCTTTCTTCTCTTTTCTCTCTCTCTCCCTCTCTATATGCACGAAATTATTGATAAAAAAGGGTGGGCTGGGTCTCTTTTTATGGCCAAAAGGCATATAGGAAGCTTCCTAGGAAGTTTCCTTAACCATGGGTTAACTAACCTCAGTTACTTTTAAAGTTAACTTGAGTTTGATGAAATTTGGCCACCAAGTTTTGGCACATATTCCTAGGTCTAGCCACTTGAGTGTGTGTATATATATATATATATATATTAAAATAATTTTCTTTATTTAATTGTAGGAGAAAATTCGGGTATTTTTACATTGGTTCGTTTCTTGAATTTTCGAGTGTAACTCTCGTCTTAAACGACTTGAACTTAAAATTTTGAATTCTTACCCTCAACATTAGGGTTTTAATACATGCTTGTGTGGTTCCCACTCTGTCCCCGGTCTCGGGCTCGAAAAGCTTAAACAGTCGGGCCGGTCCTTCTTATCGAACTTAGGTTCGAGATTTCGTTTCTTTCGAGATGCTCTTTCTTTTTTATTCGTATCTTGAGTTCGGGTGATTACAATCTACTATCCTTTAAAAAATTTCGTCCTCGAAATTAAACACTAAAACTCAAGCCAATCACTGTCTCGAAACTATCAACGATCCCTGTTGCAAACCCAGCAATACTGCACAACAACAAAAATGCCCCAACAACTGAAATCCCAAACCTGTCGTTACACGAGATAAACACGACTCCACACAAACTACTCATACGTGCAAGTCCTACTGACTTCACTATCACCCATGAGACATCCATGAAACGTGGGATCAAGATCCAACTCACACTGCCAATCCTCAAAACATACTACTCCAGTGATAAACACATCATACAAGACCAATCCACCCTGGTACTTGATTCCAACCACTCTCTACGCCCGAACATAGTGACTACCACCCCTTCGCTCTTACTGCCACAAACTGGCTCAATCACACCTCACCTTGCACACTGAGGACTATCTCCACAAGTCCAAACACACGACGTCGAACTCCGACATCAATCACATGAAGTCATATGTTCTATGCACAAACTCTACTCGAGTTTTGACGATCGCCAGACGACCACTGACTTTGCTACCACATCATTACCCTACTGATACTAACAATGCCATCTCAAAGCTGACACGATGCCGATCCACGAGCAACAACACAGCACCTGACTCCAGAGAGAAGTTTACTTACTCACCTGGAAATCAAAAATGGTTTTCATCTCAACAAACCTTCAAACCTTCATCCTCTACTCAAACTTCTATCACGAGCCACAATTCTCACCTAGGAGAAACATTAGGTGATACACCATTGTTCTAGACAAGGTTCCATACAACTGGAAATCAATTCGGCACCACAGTCACAAAGTCACCTCACCCAAATGAGTCACTCGACCAAACACATTCCACAGACAGAATATCTCATTGACATCTAACATCTTACACAAAACCAACCATGTCCCCCGTGCAACCGCACATCACTACACAACTTAACATCTCGCTATCAAATCACGGATACTGAAGCTGCAGATCAGCCTCACATCAAACATGATCGCTGTCATATGACAGAACAAACATGATAGCCATCATCCGACATCGATTCCAACTCATAACACATACATCAATCCATTGAGTCCACATTAGCAAAATATTTGGACCCAAGACACCAACCAAGACTAGCATCTTACACTTAGAAATTTTTCTCACATCCAGGGCTTATCACGGCCCTTCCATCCCCGACCAAATAACCGCGGCAATCTGAACAGATCACGCCAACTAAGGCTTCTCAAACATCGTATCTTTCCTGATTCATACCTTACCACGCTCTCGGGACCACCATCCAAACAAACCGTTATGCCAAAGCACAACACTTACCACAGTCAATAACTACTCCTCGACTCTAAGAACTCCGAATAGTTCAAATCTCCAAACAGGACCCGAATCCAGACTCACCAAAGTCTATTAGAAATCCACCATTCGCATATCACATTCGTACTATTCCGAAAAAATTCTCACTCTGCCATGAGCTAGAAGTACAACCATAACCACACAATCCAGAACAAGTTGTACACAATGGTTAACGATTCTCAACTGATCACTGTAAAAAGAACACTACATCTCAACACCAATTCCTTTGTCAACAAGAACAAGCAAAAGCATTCCTGGTCCACCAACCTGACC
>JAULJZ010137554.1:0-10707 GCA_032270985.1 Heliamphora pulchella | reverse complement strand
ACTCGGGTTGATATTTCCTCTTCCACTGCCTCTACTTCCTCCTCCAACTTTGCTCATTCAGGTATATCTTCTATTACACTTAGTGCAATTGCCTCTCCTACTCCTTGGATCATTGACTCCATGCCACTGATCATATGATAGGCTCTTCTACTTTATTTTCTTCTTATTTCACTTGTTCTAGTGAGGATAAGGTTAGAATAGCCGATGGTTCTTTATCATCTATTTCTGGTAAAGGTTCTATTCCTTACTCTCTTCTTCTTTTTCTACCCTTTGTCCTTCATGTTCCCATTTTTTTACTAATCTTTTATTTGTTAGTTGTATTACCAGTTTCTTAAACTGTTCTGTAACCTTTTTCTCCACTCATTGTGTTTTTTAGGAACTGGAGACGGGGAGAATAATTGGCAGTGGTAGTGCATATGGTGGCATGTACTTACTGGATATTTCGTCCTCTGCCCCTATTTCACCTTCACTGTCTGACTAGGCTCTCTATACTGATACCGGCAACCTCCATCTACAATTACTTCAGTGGCATCGCCGTTTGGGTTATCCTTCTTTTGGCATTTTAGAGAGACTTTTTCTCTCTTTAGTTAAACATTGTTCTAGAAATGATTTGTAGGGGTAAACTTTTTCTCTCTTTAGTTAAACTTTTTCTCTCTCTAGTTAAATATTGTTCTTTTGGCATTGCCATCTGGGTATTGCACATTTGTAGGGGTAACTTGGTTACGTAGCGCAGTAAAAAGCAAACAGTGGTAGCTCGATCAAGTGCAGAAGCTGAGTATAGGGCTATGGCACATGGCATCTGCGAACTCATTTAGCTCAAAGTCCTATTAAAAGATTTGGATATTGAGTGCACAAACCTATGAAGTTGTACTGTGACAATAAGGCTGCCATTAATATTGCTCATAACCCTATCTAGCATGACATAATGAAGCATATAGAGATTGATCGACACTTCATCAAGACAAAAGTGGGTTAGGGACTAATATGTATGCCTTTTATGAAATCTACAAATTAATTAGCAGATATTTTTACTAAAGGGCTTAGTAGTAAAATGTTTTAACCCATTGTATGCAAATTGGGCAAGAGAAATATCTATGCATCAACTTAAGAGAGAGTGTTAAGTTGAGTGTATTATTACTTTTAGTATTTTATTATAAATAACAAGGAATATGGTGTAAACCCTAAGTTTAGTGCTCTCATTAATTGTTCTTCTCATTTTCTCTCTTCCTCCTTTTCTCTCCAACTCTTTCAATAATTCTAATAGTTAGTAATAGGTTGAGGATTCAACTGAGTATTGTAAGAGTTTCTTGTAACCAATACTTTGATTATAGTGCGTGTCTTTTGGACTTGGATAAGTCCTGTGATTTTTTATCGTATTGGGGTTTTTCTATGTAAAAATCACCTGTCTTGTGTGTGATTGGTTGTGATTTATCTGTTCGTTATTTTTTATTTATTCTGTACATACATATCAAACGAATAAGTTTTTAGGTTTATAAAGATTGAAATCGTTTTTCAATTGGTATCAGAGCAGGATTCTTGTAGATCCAATCTTTTTTGTTTGATTTACACATATGGATTATCTGAAAGAAGGTGCGTCCACCAATAGACCTCCCCTTATTGACGAGTCTAACTACCCTTTCTAGAAAGTCAGGATGAGAGCTTTTCTTAAGTCTATTGATGAGAGAGTTTGGTTAGCTATTACTGAGGAGTATGCATACCCGACTATGACTGTTGATGAAAAAATAGTCCCTAAGCCATCGGCGAAATGGGATAGGACTGATTTTGATAATGCCAGTTAGAATAGTAAGGCTAAGAACGCTATCTTTAGCGAGGTCACACAAGAAAAAAAACCTTGAGACATCCTTCAAGTCACTCACGTAGGAACTCAAACCGTAAAAATCTCCAAACTTTAACGTCTTACCACAAGTTTTGAAATCCTACGTATAAAAAAAGATGAGAAGTTTGACGATTTTTACGCTAAGTTAAGTGACATTGTTAACGCTTCTTTTAATATTGGTGAAAAGATCCCTAACTCAAAAATTATTCGAAAAATATTGAGATCTCTTCCCAAATGCTTTCAACTAAAAGTCACTGCAATAGAGGAAAGCAAAGACATTGACTCCATTACAGTTGAAAGTTTGGTTGGAACCTTACAAACTTACGAGCTAAATTTTCAAAATCATAAGACTTCAAAAAATTTAGCTTTCATCTCAGCTTAAGGGTTTGCAAGTGATTCTGACGATGAATTCAATCCTGAGATGATGGCTATGTTCGTCAAAAAGTTTAAAAATTTTGATAAAATAAGAAATCTAACCAGGACGTTAAATCTCAGAAGCGATTTGAGAACGATAAACCTAAGAATGCACCTAAATTCATTGACAAAAAGGGGCAAAAATCTCAAAACCCTGGCCCCCTGTGTTATGAGTGCAATGGATTTGAGCGCATTGCTCAGGAATGTCCTAATAAGATGAAAAAGAAGCAAAAAGTGTTTATTGTAACTTGAAATGATGAAAGTGAACTTGAGTTGAGTAACGAGAATGATGACTAGTATGATGATGATAATGTTATAGCCTTTGTTACTTCTGTTCATGAGGAGTCTAGTGAAACTGATATAGATGAGATTGTGAGTGAAGGTGAGAAGGAAGAATCAAATGTGAAAATTGTTGAAGAAGAAGATAGTGACACTCTCCAAGTAGCTTACGATAAGCTCTACAAGGAGAGTTATGTGTTGAAAAAAAAATGTGCAAAACTTGTGTTCCAACTTAAAACAAGTGAAAGTGACAAAGAGAAACTCGTGCAAGAGCTACTGATCGCTCAAGTAAAAGAAGAAGATTTGAAAAATGAATTAAATATCTTGTGCATTAATTAGAAAAATTGTATATAAGATAAGGAAAGATTCATGCTGTTAAATGTTGATAAATTGTCTAGAATGTTTGAATTAGAGAGTCGAATAACTGAACTTGAGAATCAATGGAATAATGCTAATGCTACTCTCAAGCGTTGGAATGCAGGTTCACGTGCATTGGACGGAATTCTCGGTAATCAAAAAGCTGCAAGTAACAAAGCTGGTTTGGGATTTGCTGGTACGTCAAAACAGTTTATAAGGAAACAAAAAGCAGCTCAATCATTTCAGACATCTACTGCTCCAATGTTTGTGAAAGCTAAGTAGGTTGAAGGGGTGAGCACCAAAAGTAGTAAAGAAGAGAACTTCACCAAAGTGAAGCCAAGGGAAATAAGTACGATAGCTAAGGCCACCATATAACATGGTGAGATAAGAAAGTTTAACCCTCCTCCTACCTGTCATCATTGCTGCATTTTGGGTCACATCCGTCCTTACTGTAAGATTTTACATCACATATGTGGTATCTTGACAGTGGATGCTCACGTCATATGTTGGGTGACAGGTCCTTATTTTCTTCTCTAGAGTCTTATAATGGTGGGATGGTGATTTTTGGGATCGCAATTCCACTAAAATCATAGAAAAGGTTTTATTTCTGCCCCAAGACTTCCCAAGTTGGAGAATGTCCTTCTAGTTGTGATTTAAAGGTAAATCTTTTGAGCATTAGTCAGATGTTTGGCACTCATCATGCATTTTTCAAAAAATAACTGCATTAATTTTTTTTAGATAATTAATTGTAAGATAAAAAAATAAAAATCTATATGATTCCAAGGGGCATAGCCCAGGTAGTTACATTACTAAACAAACAAAACAAGGATACTAAGCAACATAAACCACATAACCCCCGCATGGGTGCGGGAGAAAAATGCTAACCAAACAAAAACCGCATATAACCCTCATTGATAAAACTACCAACTTAAATAACCAAGAGATGGTTTCATTTTCTTACCACTGGATGGCTTAGACTGCTTACTCCCCGCCTTCTATTGAGAGGGAGAAAGAGAAGCTTCATACTCACCATCAACCGAGATCCACACGTCTTTAGCCTCACTATTTCCCTCATCCGAAAGGGCTTGGAAGGAATTTGGCGTTGTGAAGTCCACAATAGTGGTAGAATCTTCAGGCACCTCAGCCGCAACCTCCTTCGTCTTGCTCAAAACAACTACACTGGATGCCAAAAAATCCTCTTGCCCTTTATTAACTCAAGTCCGGTCATTCTGGCGCTCCATAGGAGAGTACTTGCACTTACTAAGTTCATAACCCGATTACGGGGCTACAAACAACATTAGGGTTGTGCATCACTTTGGTACTTACTTCGAGGGCGGCAGTACCCCCTATGTTCAAAGCTTCCAATACTCTATGGTGTACCATGGGATCCATTTTAGATATCTCAGCTTCACTGACTTGCTCCCCTTTAGTGATCACCGATTCTGGGGTGGGGGAAGGCTTAGAATTGCATTTGTGGCCAAACACTTTACAAACTGTGCATTTGAGAGGGATCCACTGATACTCCACCTAGGTAGCCACCACATATCCATTGATCTTCACTAACACCTTATATGGGAGTTCATCCCCAGCAAAAATATCAATACACACCCTCGCAAAGTCTAACCTTTTCTTGGCTACTGTGGCTTGATCAATATGTAAAGGTCTGCCAATGGTACTAGCAATCCTGTGGAAACCTCAGGCAGTCCAACATTCCAACGGGAGTTTGTGAAGTTTAACCCACACTGGAATTGAAGATGGGTGAGTTGTAGTGGGTACAAACATTCTTCTCCATTCTGTCAGTACCAAATAGCGCCTGGAAAAGAAATATGGACCTCCTTCCAAGACTTTCAGCTTAGTGGTTACATCTTTGAACTTAAAGAAAAAACATGAACCTATCTATTTAATCGATTCGGGTGCATTCTCCTGCCACATTACCCTCGTTGTAGCACTCAGGAGATTATATGGCATTTTCTCATCTAGGAAGTACCCAATAAGACAGTGGTTCCAAGAATTAGTGTCGACATCAGACACATTCAGCTCAACTACAGCTTGATTACCACATTGCATCTCAGAAAAATGCTCAAGTTTCATGACTTTTGAGGGGGCCTGAGCCTTAAAAAAGGAGGACCAATTTTTGGGTTTACCTCGGTTGGGTTGAGGGTCTAGGACACAACTGTGTGAGGCCTTAGCTTGAGCATTGGAGCCTTTGAGCTCATTTTCACCTTCCATCTGAAACCCCTGTTGCAGTGTACGTAGACTTGAACCGCAACAAGCAGGAAAAAAGTTGGTTGATATATGAGGGGCTTTAACCATAGGTTCACTGAGTACGAAAATGGGAGAAGCAGTATAGGCCGAAGGATTGTGGTTAGGTTTAGGAACATCAGTAACAGGGTTAGGGATTTCTTGAACAGGGAGGTAAGAAGAAGGTCTGATGGTGTTTAGACGGGACCTCTGAAGGTAAACAGGTGATTGAGTAGCGCAAGGCTGTGGAGTAATTTCTGCACCAAGAGAAGCATGGCAGAGAACTGAAAAGGGTTGCGAAGACGCTATGAGGGGCACTTGGAGCCTCGGTTATGGAGATTGGACAAATTACAGGTTGGAGTGAGGATGAGAGACCCTCCTCTGCTTCAATCGAACTTCAATTGAGTCAATAGCACGAGACAGAGAGCCAGTTGCCATGGAGGATGCAGGTGAAATCTCCATCTGAGGGAAACCAGAAATCACCTTAAAGCGGTGGCCAGAACTCTTAGGAAACACCGGAGGTAGCGGCGACACTGGAGAGGTTGCCGTTGGTGGTGGAGCGCCACGGCAGTGGCGGCTAGCCGATCGGCGGTGACGGAGGAAAAGCGCGATGCTTCACACCTAGCGTCGCTCCTTGTGTCGCACATAGTCAGCTGCGGTTAACACTTTTTAACACCTTCATTCACTTATGGGTTTGTTATTAACATGGCTAAGCCTAGTCCAATGGCTGAAGGTTGACGATGATGTAAGTTTCACAACTGTATTATTTTGGATAAAAAGGAAAATTTTGTCATGCATGGTGTTAGAACATCTAACAATTGTTATGGTATTATTCCTTTAAATGTTGAGACTTGTAATTTTGTCAAGATCAATTATGTTGAACTGTGGTATCGAAAACTTGGTCATGTCAATTACAAGGATTTATCAAAAATTGCCAGTAAAGAGTTGATCAGAGGAATTCCCAAGTTGGATAGCCCATTGAATCATGTTTATGGTGCATGACAAATTGGTAAATAAACCGGAGTTCCTCATAAGAAGACAGACACAAACCCAAGTTGTCTAACTCTGGTATTCGCATTTGATCTAATCATGGCAAGGAGTTTGAAAACTCCAACTTTATTTCTTTTTGTGAATCTTTGGGTATACATCGTGAATTCTATGCCCTTTAAACTCCTCAACAAAATGGGGTGGCTGAAAGGAAAAATCGAGTCATTCAAGAAATGGCTCGTGTTATGTTGCATGACAAGAATCTGCCCCAATAGTTTTGGGAAGAAGTTGTGAACACCGTATGTTATACCATTAACTGAGTCTATTTGAAATCGGGGACTCTTCACACTCTCTATGAACTTTGGAAAGGTACAAAATCAAATGTCAAGTACTTTCAGAATTTTGGGAGTAAATGCTACATTTTTCGGGATAGAGAACAGTTGGATAAATTTGACTCCCGCAGTGATGAGAAAATCATTTTAGGTTACTCCACAAACAGTAGAGCACATCATGTTTTTAATAATAGAACATCTACTGTTATTGAATCTATAAATGTTCCATTGATGATGAGCCTATTGTTATACATGTTAATAATGATTTTCCTATTTCAGGTGAACTTAATGGCGAAATGCTAGCCAAAGAAATTGAAAGGCAGTCTAAGCAAGAAGGAGGTGAAGAAACTATTAAGTAGAACCCTACCAATGTGAAATAGGGTTCCCAGCTGCAAAAATCTGAACCCAAAGATTCTCAGAAGAAAGGACTTGAACCCTCAGCAAGGGTGAAACTTAACCATCCAGTAAGTCAAGTCCTTGGCGAAGTCACAGATAGGATGCAGACTTGGCGATATAGATGCAGGATGAGGTCATATTTATGTGTTATGCAGACTTGCAGATAGATTATGATGAGACATTTTCCTAGTAGTTCGTCTTGAATCCATTAAACTTTTTTTTCCATTGCATGTAAGCTCCACATTAAATTGTTCCAAATAGATGTTAAGAGTGTCTTTTTGAATGGTGAACTTAAAGAAGAGGCTTACGTTGAACAGCCTAAAGGGTTTGTCGACCCGTCGTTGCCTAACCATGTTCTGAAACTAAAGAAAGCTGTGTACGGGCCGAAACAGGCTCCTCGAGCTTGGTATGACCGGTTGACCTCATTCTTGTTAGAGAAAGGTTTTTTTAGAGGTGGTACTGACAGAACCTTGTTTATTTTCATCCGGAACAGAGATATTCTTGTAGCTCAAATCTATGTTGATGACATAGTGTTTGGGTCGACTAACGACTCATTAGTGAAAGTGTTTTCTGCAGAAATGAGAAATGAATTTGGAATGAGCCTTATGGGTGAAATGAACTACTTCTTATGTCTTTAGGTCAAATAATCTGAGTCTGGCATGTTTATTTCTCAATCTAAGTATGCTAGGAATTTTGTCAAAAAGTTTAGAATAGAAAACTCGAAGCACGCCCGAACCCCGATGAGTGTCATCACTAATCTGTCCAAAGATGAATTTGATAAACCTGTTGACCAGACCATGTACCATAGCATGATTGGTAGTATGTTGTATTTGATAGCGAGTCGTTCTGATATTGCGTTTAGTGTTGGTGTTTGTGGTAGATATCAGGCTTGTCCCAAGGAGTATCACCTTCAGGCGGTAAAACATATTATTAAATATGTGAATGAGACTTCTGAGTATGGGATTTAGTTCACCTATGATACAACTTCTGACATCGTAGGATTTTCTAATGCCGATTGGGTTAGGAGTGTTGATGATAGAAAAAGTACATCAAGTGAGTGTTTCTACATAGAAAACAATCTTATCTCTTAGCATAGCAAAAAGAAAAATTCTATCTCTCTTTCCACAGCTAAAACTGAATACATAGCAGATAGGAGTGGTTGCATTAGCTTCTGTGGATGAAGCAGATGCTATCTGACTATGGTTTTGAACAGGGTCCAATTATGTTGTATTGTAACAATATCAGTGCGATAAACATATCTAAGAACCTAGTTCAACATTCCTGAACTAAGTATATTAATATTCGTCACCACTTTATTCGGGATCTTATAGAGGACGACATCATTGTTCTTGAGCATATCGATACTAAATTTCAAAGAGCTGACATTCTGACCAAACCTCTTGATCATGTTCAGTTTGACTTTCTCAGGAAGAATCTTGGCACCTGCCTTGTCGAGTGATATAAAAATAAATACAAAAAAATGATTAGTGAAACTATTTTTAAGTATATAGAATATCTGTCTGTATACTTTAGAATCTACGCATCAGTGTTTAATCATCATTTTTTAGACTCTGTGCTTTAACTGTTGTTCGGTGACGTTTCATTCATATTGCTTTTGCAATGCATTCCAACTTAATTCTATTTTATGCACACTTGTCTTAGCCCAGGATTTAAGGTTTGTCATACCTAGAATCAAAATGGTTTATGAGTTCTTATTCAATATCGATTTTTCTATGATTGTATGAAAGGTCTTATGTTAATGACCTTAATAATCTCTAGGTCATATTTCTTCCTTGATCTCGCTTTTCGTGTTTTTGGTTGGTTAGAGGGAATGGCTACCTATGTGAACCATGCTTTTTTGTACGTATTAGTGTACAACCACCTTGAACTTTGTGCCACAATGTCTAATCTTGTACGAGGAAATTGCTATCTATGCAAACCATGTCTTTTTGCTCGTATTGGTGTGAAAGCCTTCGTTGATAGCATTACCCATTGAGATGCTTGTTTATGGAAATAGCTAGCTAAGCGGACCTTGCATTCTAGTCCGTCTTAGTGTGGCAGCTGCCAGTGGGATCATTTTCAACATTGTTTTTTTTCTTTGGCTTTGATCAAGGGAGAGTTTATTCGGAAAGGTTTTTTGAGTCGAAATCATGTTAATTTCATGTGACTATTGGCTTTCTGATATGACTGCGTAATTCAACATGTTTTGCTTCTAATTTTGATAAATCCTGGATTTCTGCTCACCTCATGTCACCCACTCACATGCCTCATATAGAATTCCATTTAAATGTATTACATTGCAAATATGAGTGCGATGAAATTGAACTGGTTGACAGTTTGAGTTTCTTAGGGTGCTTAATTGAATAACATACGTGGAGCCTTGGTTGCAACAAGATATTTATTACTTTTTCCATGTTTTCTCTCTCCCCACAAAATGTTTTTTATTTTATTTTCTTTTCTCTTACATCTTTTCCTATGTGAGTTTGAGTTTTTTTTGGTCCTTGAGTCATATCGGTTGTCTTTCTTAGGTGTGAGTCTGTCTTTTTGAGCCCAAAATCCAACTGCTCGATAGATCGATTAATCTGTCTATCAAGCAGTCTTTAACATCTCTCAACTTCTCTGCCCCTGTTCAAAAAAATCGAGCCTTGTCCATAACCAATCGATCGGTCACTATACGGATCGATCGGTCTATTCGAATGAGCGTTTTTATATTTTGGCGCCTAGCTTTTGTTTTGCTCATTTTGGTTTCTTCTCTCTCTCTCTCTCTCTCTCTCTCTCTCTCAGTACGGTGCTCCTTTCCTATCCACCCCTTCGTGACTCGAGTGGTTTGTGGTCTTCCATCTCAACTCTTGCATGTGTAAGTCTATCTGTCCCTGTCTAGTTTGTGTCTTGTCTACCTCTTGTCTTGTTCTCTATGCATTTTTTTAGGGTTTGGTTAACTCTTGTAGGTTTCTTTTCTCTCTCAAGCTCGAGTGGCGGTTCTTGAAGATCGCATCCAACTCCACTTCACGAGTAAGCTTTTTTGGGTGGGCTTTATTTTTGTTGGGATTGCTAATTATTATTTTTTTGCTCTCTCTCTCTCTCTCTATATATATATATATGATTGTCTATTTTTTTGTTTTGTTTTTTGTTTTTTGTGTGTTTTGGATCGTATCCTATGGTGTGCTTGCTCTTGTCTCTCTTCTTCTCCTGTGTTGTGCTCTTTGTCTCTCTTGGGTATGGGGTGTTTTCGGTTTCTTAGGTTTTGTTCTTCATTTTTTGGGTGGTCCCTTTGGTTTAAGATACCATGGCTCCTAAATATCGAGCCAAGTCTACTGGTGCGAGGACTATATCGAATTTCGAACGTCGGTTTCAAAATAAGGCATCTTTCCTATAATTCAAGGATTCATTTGAAAAACATTATGTTTTGGTAGAACGTAATGTCGTGCTCCGAGATCTTCTAGATAATCCGGCCATTAATTCCTTTCTTGCTCTTAACTGGAAAAATCTCTTGCACTTTGATGCCTTTCTCTCTGTCAATCTCTCTTTGGTTCGAGAGTTTTATAACTCCTTGACCGAAAAGGTAAATGATGTTGAAACCTATGTCGGTCAGGTTCGTGGTGTTTCGTTTTCTCTTTCTCCTGATACGGTTGTGTTTTGGCTTGGCTTTGAGTCTCATCCCGTTGAACTCGATTTTCTCCGTCCTCATTACTTTTCCTGACATTCATTTGATTACGGGCCCATAGCCTCAAATTTATGTGGTGTCCCTCATTCTTGGGTAGCAGGGGTACTTATTGTTAGGGTTAGCATACTGAAAATTATGTTTTTAGTATTTAATTTTATTTTTAATAAAATTAGTTTTCCATTTTATGAGAATCTTTATGA
>JAULJZ010137543.1:0-10708 GCA_032270985.1 Heliamphora pulchella | reverse complement strand
TTTTGTTTATTTATTTTCTCATATTTTCTACGCACTTTTTTTTTTTTCTAATTATTATTCGGGGTTGCTTTCAATGGTTCAAATTCTGAATTCTGAACTAGTCCAAATTGTCGGTTTGTGATTTCTCTTTTCTTGATTGATCTTTCTCTTCTTTTTTTTTCTTTTTTTCCCTCCAATTGATATAGGTTATGAATTACTGTCCTCATTCCGCATTAACAAACAATTTGTATTTGAATCTTTCTTGCCATGTTAAATCATTGTGTGTTTTTTTTTTAATCTACGTGAAAAATCAGAATATGACGTTTATTATCTTCTTTTAAAGTCATAAGTTTTTTCTTGTCTTCCTTATTCCATCACAATTCCGCTGCAAGTATTTCTCTGCACGCCAAGTGTTTGTGAAATGGTGAGTGTCACTAGTGCAGCTCTGTTATGCCTATCTGGCTGAAAGATTCATGAATTTTCACATAGAAAAGAGGTTTATGGCTGGATCTTCGATAAGCACTATGCTACGTGGATGGTAATTCAGATCCCTTTTATGAGTCATCGATTCTTTCACGATGATGTCGTAAAACGCAAATGATCGCGCTTTATGTTTCGTGATTTGGAAGTCAGAATCTGTCGTCAAGTTGGTAAATATTGCATGTGATATGAAACCGTGCATCAACCATTCTGTAGGCAAGCGATCGACGAAAACTGGAGAGCGTGCATGGCTTCAAATGGTTTCATTACGAAATATATTTTTATGATTGAATTTTATTCATTATGAAGAGCTCCTCTTACTTATTATTTATACAAAAAATAAAGTTAATTTGATATTTGTATTTGTGTAATCAAATAGTATTTGTAGAACTTATTTTTTCCAAAATTATAATTACCAATCAATTGTTTGCAAATATATGTTATTTGACCGTATAATTACATGTATCGTATTAACTTATTTTTTTTTATATATAACAAAATCACCTAGCTTTGTATAATGAACAAATTTAATTACAAAAATATATTTATAAACCAAACTCTTTGAACCGCACAGCACTAACACTCCGTGATTCCCGCCCTACACATGTTTGTAGTTAGTACTGAATTGGTTTTTTTTTTTTTTGGGTAATTGGTACTGAATTGGTTTTAAAATAATAGATATTAAAAGATGAATCTTATTTTTTATTTTTTTTTAAAAAAGAAAAGAATAGAAGATCGGACATATATAATGGTGAAGGGGAACAAATCCGGCATAGACCGGTTCCTTAATTGGACTCTTCGGCCTGCATAGATTATAGTCACATGATTGACTGGTACCGAGTTTGCTAGATGATTTTTTTTTTTTTTATTTAATAATTTAAGGTATTCAAACTAGTTTATGCGTATTTCAATTAAGTCAAAAGTCAAACCGACATAGGACCTAATCGAGGTTGACTGTCTTTAGAAGGGTTTCATGATCGAACTTAATAATATTAATAAGAGTTAGAGAACATTAAAGATGATTGTGTAGTCGAGTATAGGAGTGTTAACGATGATTTAATTAATTTTAATAATTTTTGAAAAAATTTAATGTTAAATTTCACTTTAAAAAAATCACAAATCTAATTTAACGACGGTTAGCATACGGCTAATGATGGGAGGGTCAGCCCATTATTACACCAAAAAAAAGTCAACCTTAAACTTCTATATAAAATGGGGCAACCCACCTTTTGAGATACACACAAATTCTCTTTACATAAACTCCCTTAAAATTAGTGCTGTGCAAATAATTCGTTAATCTGTTTTAACCTGTCAACCCAACTGATGTGGGTTGTGTGAATAAGTGGGTTGAATTAAATTGGGTGAAATGAGTGAAAAAATGAGGTTCGATTGATTATAGATTTATATTTTTTCAATCCATCATCAATTTAATCTGGCTATAGTATATATTAGTTTTGGCATTTTTAGATACGACGAATTTCAACATCATATACATATTTGTATTTATATATTATTTTTTATAATTTATAAAAAAATAAATTAAAATATTTATGATTTTAATCACTACTTTATGTATTATGTCTTTTTTTTTCAATAATTATGCATTATAAATATTATTGTTAGAAATATTTAATTATGTCATTACTATTATTATTGTTGAATAATTAATGATATTTTTAGTTAGTTTTTTACTTGAGTTGTTAAATATGATTTTTTTTAAAAAAATACAATAGATTTTTTATTTTTTTAGAAATTAATTAAAAAAATAATCTCAAAACTTTATAATTTTTCAATTTACTAAACCACCTAAATTGCAGGTTAAAATCGCCAAAAACATCATCCAATCCGTTAATTTTAATGATTCTAAGTTTTTCACCCCATTCACCTTGGAAAATTCTTATATTCTTTTGAGTAACTCATTTTTTTTTAATTAGAAATAAAGTTTTTTATACTTCTCTTCGTGTTTGTGGGGGCAATGTCTGTTGTGTTAATATCTTTTCCAAATTTAGATTATCTTTTTTCTAAAACTTGTCACAGCACAGCTCATTTTAGAATTTGACAGTGTTAAGTTTTTGGATTTGTCAAAGAAAATTGCAGAGAGAAGAAAAGTAAAAGAAAAGTAGAGAAAATTATAGCTTCATAAACCTTCTTTTTTTTGTTTCCGTTTACAGATTCTGCCATAAATTCAAGATTAAAACATGGTTTTAGAGCATCTTTAACAGGATTTTTATTGGTTAAAATAGCTAGTTTAATTTATTTTTATCATCTTTAATATATTTTTTATCTGACTAGCTATTATAGATAAAGTATTTTCTACTAGCTATATATATATATTTTTTTTTATAATAACTAGTCAGATAAAAAATCTATTGGAGATGGTAAAAGGAATTAAGGTAACTATTTTAGCCAACAAATCTCATATAGAAACTCTGTTAGAGAACGGATAAATAATCTTATATGAGAATTGAAACAAATAATCTTATGAATTCTAGATTATTAATCTTGACTGATAATAAAATTTGTTGAACTAAACATGAAACTAGTAATTATGAAAAATAAATTCTAAAAATATAGATCCTATACATTTTTTAATTCATTCTAATTCCTCTTAATCCAAAACAAGCATGGCCAAAAGGGTTTTGTAAAAAAAAATTTCCCCTTTGCTTTTGTTTTTAGTTTTCAAATCTTTTCAAAGGGAAAAAAAACGTATGATACAAACACAACCTAAATTCTTGAATACTAGTCTTCAAAGTTAATAAAGATGTAATTTTTTATTTTTACTTGTGGTTATTTTGTGTAAAGGTGGTGTTTGATATTGTTAAAACTAGTAACTTATAAATTATAATTTTTAATAAAAATTGTAAATATTTAATAAAAATTATAATTTATAACTAAAATAGAAAAAAAAATTATAATTTATAATTAAAATTAATAATAAAAAATAAAAAATAAAAAATTATTAATAATAACTTTGCCAAACGATCTTATATAGCCAATCCCTATTAAACGCTCTGGTTAACAGGTAATTGAAGGCAACAAAGGGGCAACTTCGCAATTACGCGCCAGAATGATGTGCAAATACGTACATTCACAACTTGTAAGCGCCATGTGTTTGGGCAATTGCAAATGCACCCATTTTGTTTTTCTTTGAGCCACCCACCTTATACATTGAGGTATTATACAATAATATATTTATACTTGTATATATGGGTGCCCAAAGAAAAAAAATGTGCCTTTAAAATCACCCATCTATTGGCCGCGTACAGTTCCGGTTCAATTCCGTTACGGGAGGAAACAAAAATGGTTTGAGTTTGGATTATTCCTCTCTGGTTCGAAGATTCGTAATAAATGTGTTCTTCCTCCAGATTTCTCGACGTCGAATATTGATTCCATTTTTTCGTCTCTCTCCACCAAGGTGTTGAATCAGGCTTCAGGAAAATGGCGGGAGGAGGAGGAGAAAATAGTTATGCAAGGGAGCTCGATCAGACACCGACCTGGGCGGTTGCTTTGGTTTGTGCAATTATAATTTTGATCTCTATAGTATTGGAGAAAGTTCTACACGGTGTTGGAGAGGTAATTGTGAATAATGTTGTTGTCCTGTTACCAAATCAATCTTATTTATCAACCATTCCTCTTAAGCAATTCGAGAGAGATTTCGGTCCCGTTTGTGCTAATTTCTGTGATTTTTGTTTTGCTTCTTTTCACGATTCGCGAACTCTTTTCACTTTTTAAGAAAAAGCATTGAATTTTGACCAAAAAATAAAAGAAAAGTACAGAAAATTCATTACTTATCGTTTTTTTTTTGGTTTTTGTTTTTTTATACTTTTCTTTGTCTTTTCATAAAAATTCATTAATTTTTTAAATTATTTTGTTGAGAGAAACCGAAAAAGTAATTTTGATTAAAAAGTGAAATAAGTTTACTAATGACGAAAAGAGGCAAAATAAAATCTAGATTACCTTGGCTTATTTTTAATTTTTCAGAACCTTTTTTATATTTTAGTTAAAAAAATTAATTCCTTACTGTCTTTAATGGGAAGAACCTGAAAAATATAATCGTTTGACCAAACAATTAAAAAAACTCACTAAAAATAAAATAACCAAATAAGATATTATCCCAGAAAGGTTGCTTTCTCTTTTAATTTTAGGAAAATGCAATCTTCATTTCATTAGTGATAGGAGTTTGTTGATATGCCAGTGAAAAAAAAAGATGCATTGCATGTCTAATTGGTTACATGTACATAGCCTGCATGTTGGATGCATTGTTTTCTTTTCTCTTTGCATCTGTTAAAATCTAATGTAAACAAAGACAAAACAAGGGGTTAAAAAAAGGGGCAGAAAGAAGTAGCAGGAGAGGTTTCTTGAGAATACCCTGTTTTTTGATTTGTCATTTAATAGTAGTTTATACTCTCCTAAGGCTTGGGGGAAAGCTGTTCCCATTGTTTTTGCCTTTTCTTTTCCCTGCTTTACTGCTTCTCCTTTGGGAACTTATATCCATACGTTGGTGGAGTGCTAAGGAAAACAATTCGCGTGAATTGAAGAGTTGAGAAGTGGGTTTATATGCTCTTCTTTTTCATATGGTAAATTTGGGTTCATAACTTAACTTATGCAGAAGGCTTTTCTCAATGACGGACTGCATACTGGAAAAATAAAAGATCTGATTTATACTGCCTGGAATTTTATTTTCTTTTTTGTTTCGTGGCTGGTTTTGGTTTCTTCTTTGGTCTCTCTGCTATAAGCAGCAATTTTTCCTTTCAGTGGTTTAGGGGACGGCGCAAGAAACCTATGCTGGAAGCTCTCGAGAAGATTAAAGCCGGTAAGCACTCAAAAACTTGTCAGGTTAGATGGATTGTTGGTTGCTTCAATTGAAATTTTGGAGTGTCTCTCTGATTCTTTATTACCAATCTTCTTTGTGATTAATTTTTGCAGAGCTTATGGTTCTAGGATTTATTTCACTACTCCTGACATTTGGGCAAAACTACATTGCCAGGATCTGTATTCCCGTGAAAGTTGCAAACACAATGCTGCCATGCCCCGTCAAATATGGCTCCCAATACAATGAAGATGAGCCACCTGATGAAGATGAGCTGCTTGAACATCATAGGAGGCTTCTATGGAATGAGCACAGATTTTTAGCTGCTGATAGTCCCGCTCTAGGTTGCAAGACGGTGAGTGTCTTATTTGGTAGTTGGTTTGGTGCAATAAAAATGTTCAATTATATGTCATGCATAAGAAAAAACTAAATTATGCACACATTTTATTAGATAAAAATGAAAAAAGGAAATCAAACATGTAAATACTGACCACTTAATTTAGGCATAACTTCTTCATACATACAATATGTAGATAACTTGATGTTGATACAGAGAAGAAAGAGGGGCTATGCAGAATATTGCTTTCTGTTATCTTTTCTTATCTCCTCTTTCCTTCATACCCCACGTCCTCAGCCAAATTTGCTCCGTTTTGCTCAGTTGAGAAGGGAAATCCCCAGGGAACGTCTTAACACTACCATTTTCTGTCGGTAAATGATTTTAAATCTCTTTCACGTGCTGAGGATAGTTCGAATAAGCTTGAAGCCTGATCAGTGAATGCCAAGGTGGGATTAATCACCAATTTCTGCATTCTGGGCTGGTTTCATGAGCTTTTCACTTGGAAGTTCCAGAACCTCAACTATCCAACTAAATGTCCTTTCTTGTAGCAATGTAGTATACATTTCATCCCTACATATCTAGTGACCCAAAGCGGAAGCAATTATAGATGCTTTAACAAAACTTCGCAAGAAAATATATCGAGAAATCTATGTTTTGTTTGTGGGGCCATGTAATGTGATGTAGGAATAGGACCGTAAAAAGGATGGTCAGAACTTGATGTGATTAATAGAGTGAGGTGGATGTTGTGCAAACAACAATGGGGGGATAAAGTGGAAATTTTGATATCGTATTGTGTATCTTGCATTAAAGTGAAGTGTACTAACTCCTTGTAGTAGCAAGGAGGCTAGAAGTGCTACATATAGCAAATGTTTAATATTAATAGGTGAAAGTTGTTACGTGTGTAGAGCCTGATTTGTTTCAAAAGTCTAAGCTGTTAGGAAATGGTCCTAACAATGTATATCAAGCTATCCAACACTTCTCCTTACATGCAACTCTGCCTCGCACGTGGAAAGATGAATAAACTGAACTGAATAATTGAACTAACACACACAGAATATAGTGTATAGCCGAAAACAAATAAATATTACAAGACTTGAACTCAAGATCTCGTAAAATTAAAGTTTTGATATCATGTTAAGTTACAAATTATCCCAAAAGTTTAAGTTTGTTTAGGAAATGGGCCCAATAATATATGTCAAGCCATCCTGCAATGACCCGACCCATGATCCGACTCGTTCCAAAGATGTTACAATTTTATATGTCTTTTTAATGAAATTTAGTCCATTGAATGGAGGATCGAGCCGATAAAATCAAGCTAAAGTGCTTTTTGACCCATTTTGGATATGATATAGTTTTGATACACACACACACACACACACACACACACACACACATATATATATATATATATATTTCTCACTTATTACTAGGATTTTATGGTTCTTGATAAGTTTTATGTCCTTATATTTGTCTCCTTTTAGGACGAAACGTCGTAATTCTGTAGGCGTAACTCTAGTTTCGGGTGAGCTATGTAAGTTGTGTCTGTGTGTGATTGCGTTATTTTTTTGTTGTTTTTTATGTCAAAACAAAAGCATGAAAGGCTTGGGCTAACCGTAGTTGTTTTGTGGTTGAATCAACATAGGGATAATTAGGTAAATAATTTGAGAAGTTACAAGAACATATGATACGAAGCATGCATGTTATTAGAGAACCTAGGTGTTGTCATAAAGGTGATTAAGAAGGAAGATCCCAATGTGAGTGGTCCATATAAAAGCACAGCATCCACGGCGAAGAACGTGATTGTGAGTGAATAGAAAACCACTAAATCCAGTTAGAATACATCAAAATGGTACGAATTGGACACTATGGAAGTGAAGTGGGGGTATATTGCCAATGAGAACATGGAATATTTATCAGGAGAAATCGAAGTCTCAAGCGTTAAACTAGCGACAACTTTCTACAAAATAAACATGCAAGTTTTGCATTGTTGACCAAATATAGTTGTATCGATGCTGTTAGCGGACAAAATACCTCAAAAACCCACCAAATGATTCTTGTTTGATGTTGCTTGTAAGATATGTTAATAATATGGGGCAATTCCGTGTGGCCATTGAGATTTTCCTTTCTTGTGTAACTTTATTTAATGGCAATAGTTGTTTGCTTTCCTTTTTTATCTGTGTATTTGTTTTTCATGCTTTGTGCCTTTGGTCGTTGTCTTAAATGATTTTCTTGAGGACATGTGATGCCCTCACTTGGAAGATGTCAAGTAGTCTAATGGATCCTATTAGAAACCATTATCTAAACCATTTGATTTATGTACATTGTAGTTAGTTTACTCGTTTGATTACAATCACTATGAATAGTTATAAGAGTAATATAGTTTCTACCAGTCGAAAAGGAAAAAAAATTATAGTATTATGATTTTCGTACTGTGGCTGATGTTGTACTATCGTTTGTCATATAACAATTGAAAACAAAAACAAATTCTAAAAGAAAAATAACTTGATATCTCAAGATAAAGAAACTGAATGATTTGATGGCATCTTATGCATTATTATTTTCTTAGTTATTTCTTTTGCCAAATTTAAGCGCTCCAAAGATTCCATATAAATATCTATATGAAATCGAGATAGTTACCTTTTAGAAAATTCTAATGATAGGGGCAAATGCCTATGCTTTATTCTTAAGAAGGTAAAAGAAAAGATAAAACTAAAACCAATTATTAGTCCAAATTCAAGTTTGAAACCCATGTAATTAACCTTTTTTGGTTAGCTCGAAAAATGGGATAGATCTACGAGGAATCTCATTGAGTTATATATGGTAGATTAAAATGAGGTACCAAAAGTATTGATGGTTGAGGGAAACTCTCAAGAATGGTTTTAAGGGAAGAAATTGACCGAATTATTCCGACTTGCTGGCATTTATGAATTTCTAATTATATTGTAAATTTAGTTGTCCAAATGTAGAAATGATTATCTATGTGAAGATTGAATAACTCTTACGCAGATTGTTTCAGCTTTTGTATTCTAAGCTCTGAACTTCTTTATCAAATTGTTGTCATATAAATTCTAAATACTTTGATATATTTTTATTTGTGTGTTGATTGCGTGAACAACTATTCTTCTCATGTCACAACTATTACAATTCTTATCAATAGGGGAACGTGCCACTTATTTCTACCCATGGATTACATCAGTTGCACATCTTCATATTCTTTTTGGCCGTCTTTCATGTCATATATAGTGCCATAACAATGATGCTCGGAAGGTTGAAGGTAAGTTTTAGGGTGCTGCTTTTAGTGCTTCTATTTTAGTTCCTAAAATTTTTTCCATTCACATTGAATAGCATAATGGAAATGGGATAATGGGTTTAGGAATCACCTTGGATTGGGTTATAATTCTTCAAAAACAAGAAGCTAAAACTAATCATGATCGCCTTCTTAGACCCCTAGTTTGTGTGGACAATGGTATTGCCCACGTCCTGCTATTTCATTTCGCGCATGGTGTTGATGTATACTTTATTTGTTGACTATGCAGATACGTGGGTGGAAGGAATGGGAGCGTGAAACTTCAAATAAAGATGAATTCAATGGTAAAAGTTAAATGATACATCATCTTATCTTCCAGTAAAGATTTTGTTGTCACTTTTCGGACGTGTTTGTTGTGCCGGATTAAGAGGATTGCAGTGGACTTAAAAACATGTGGGGTCCATTATTTCATATTTTGTGTATCCTGATAATTAATACCACGTTTGTTTACACTAGATTAGACTACTAGTCTATGAGGAATTCGTGGGATTGGAAAATCTCATTCCCTCCCTAGGACAACTTATCCCTCTCATCTGGAGGATTATCTTCTCTCATTATTGAACGGGCAAAAACAATTATCCAATTCTTATTCTGTGCTTTATCTCTAACCAAATACGATATAAATAATACCACTGTATATTTAATCCCATTTTCTATCCTGTGGTATTTAAAAAAAAACATGTAGGACCTACATGTTACTTATCCTCCTATTCCTTTAATTCAATCCGACACATCAAACATGCTCTTCAATATACTGAATTGTTGAATCGGCTTCTATTATGTTTCTTGCTAAAACAATCTTTGTGCATTTGTTCACATGCCTATTATGCAGATCCTACAAGATTCAGACTTACCAATGAGACGTCTTTCGTGAAAGATCACACAAGTTTTTGGACCAAATCACCGTTCCTCTTTTATTTTGTAAGAAATATGCAAGATATTGCCGATTTGTTTTTTTTTTAGCACAATGAATGCAGTGCAATAGAACTAATGGCACAATAGAATGTTAAGTTTTGAATAGTGTTGTTGGATACAGTGTGGCATTATAACTTCTAAGTTTCAACTTAAAGTAGCTTTGCAACTAATTAGTCATGTACCAAATAAGAAAACTGCAACAACAATAGCAATTTACACTGCAACCCTATTATTTTAATTTTCAATTGGAATCCGCAACCTTAACATTAAATACCTTTTCGCATAATTTGCTGCTAGTGGTCTATGGTATATGGAGAAGCTTCATAAACAAATTAAATCTTAGCTTATGTAACCAAACATATTATTTAAAAATAATAATAGTAAAAAAAACTTGTATTGGAACAAAATGGAGCTCAATAATTTAATTTGAAACTCAACTTATGCAGTGAAAAATACTCAATTCAAAAAAATTATTAACAAATTTTACTACGTGTATGATTTTTTCCGTATTATGTTTAAAGTCATACCTGCACTACTTTTTCTATAGCACAGATAAAAAGAGACAAAATGCAGCTGAAAATTGGTTTATCCAGTTTAACAAGGCCCACCTCCCAATACACACATTCATTCAGAGATTGACTGATAACGAGAAGAACACAACTAATTTAGTGATTAGTCTAGTTTTTATAACATTAATAGTCCTCTAAAATCCGTGAAACAAGTCACTATTGAAAATAATATCTTTTAAAAAATTATAATTTCTAATTTTATGATTGTAGTATTTTTTATTTTAATTTTTTTTATATTATAGATTTTTTTCATTAATATAAATAAACGACTATCCTGTAAGTTAAAATTATTAAATTTTTTATTTTTTGAG
>JAULJZ010137522.1:0-10708 GCA_032270985.1 Heliamphora pulchella | reverse complement strand
GGAGTTATATATTTTTAAAAGATATTTTCAAAACTTCTCTAGTAAGTTTTTTTTTCTCTCTGCCTTCTCACTAAGTTCTCGGGGGCCCGGGATTCGATTTCTGACGATCAGATAGTGGATTCCTGCTATTGGCACGGTGGCCTATGCGTTCATCCGGACAAAATTTTATTTTGACGAGGCTCGGTTTTGCACGTGGTTTGAGGCGTCGAGTTTTTAACTCACCAAGGTAGGATTCTAGACCCTACTGCTGTATAAGGGTACTACGTGTAATCATGTGTATTTTTAACGATTAAATTGTTGTAGATCTGAGTTTGTTTCAAGTTGAATTTTTGAGATAAAAACTATTTTTTGGGGATTTCGGTGGATGGAATAGGGTGTCAGGTATTTCTTTTGAGGTCTTGGTGTTAGGCCTAGGCGTGTGTATGTTCGAGGATGTCGGATGGGTGTTTAGAGGCTTCTAATCGGGGTTTGGAGGTTGAAACCCGTAGCTCGAAACCAGCTTTCGCTTGAGTTCAGTCGACCGGACCATGGGGTCAGTCGACTGGATCATAGTTTCTTGGGTTCAGTCAACTGAACCCATGGAGTCAGTCGACTGAACTGTGTGTTTGGAGTTTTAGGGCTTTTCTAGTGTGTTTTTCAATCGACTGAGGGTTGGGTCCAATCGACTGAAGTTTTGGGCTGTGTGTTGGTGGTTTGTGGTTGGGTTTTGTTTTCCAAAAGGGTTTCAATGGCCCTCGATTGATTGATATATGGGATTAGTCGCCGAAACACTATTGGTTTCTTTTTGGAGTTCCCGGTTGGTTGTACGGTGGGTTCATGTATCGTGTTGTGATCCCGGGTGTTGTGTAGGTGTCGTCCTCGGGGGTGACATGCATGGTTAGATGCGGGTTGTTGGGGCATGGTTATGTGTGTGGTGCTTGTACACTGTTGGTTATGGGGCGTGTTAGGGCCTGTGGCACCTTTGGAGAAAATGTGGTGTTAATGACCTCGTAGTTTGAGGGGTTTGATGTAGCCTTCCAGTTAGGCTTGGTTGTGTGAGTTGCCGGTTGTCCCTGTGGGTGGATGTCAGGTTTTGTGGCAGGTGATGTCACGGTTTGAGGTTATATGACTATGTGCGCTTATAGCTAGCTTTATGCATTTATAACTTTGGTTTATTATCCATGAATTATATAAGTGGATTATATGATTTTGGTATCGTTACGTGTACCGTAGTTGCATGCTTTAAAACTCAAAAATTTTATAGGCATGGTTATGTAGAATATGAGGAACGAATGCATGTGATACATGTTGCATGAGTTGCAGGTGTTGTGTGTGTCGCATGTGTAACATGTGACGTGGTTTGTGTAGCGTAGTGATAGTACGTGGCTTTATACATTTAAACCCTGGTTTAGTATGCATGTTTTGATGCGATTTTATTCCGTGATTTAGGCATGTGTAGGGATGCCTGTTGATACGTAGATTTGTATCTGTTATCCATATGTGGGGCGGATATTGGTCTCTCGGTGAAAGTTCGTGAAAATATGCATATGAGGGGCAGATAATGGTCCTACGGTGAAAGTCTGTGAAGATATATGTTAGCTCTGGTCAACGAGGCTAGTTAGGGCGAATAATGGTCCTACGGTGAATGTCCGTAAAGATATGTGATGAGGGCGGATAATGGTCCTACGGTGAAAGTTCGTGAAAATATCTTATGACGGCGGACGATGGTCCTGCGGTAAAAGTCCGTGAAGATGTGTGTGTTGCACGGGTTGCGTGCGTTGTATGTGTTGCACAGGTTGCGTGCGTTATATATGTTGCACGGGTTATGTGTGTCGCATAGTTGAGGGCTGTGGTCCTTCGGTGGAAGTCTGAGAAGTTACATGGATTGCATAAACTGCATTTTGGGACGGATAAAACCAGTTTCAGATTATTTTTAAGAGTCGTGTGAATCGCAATCTAGAAACCCCTTTTCAACTATTTTCAGGGCTCCTGTGAGTGAGTCAAAAGATGGTTTATATCCTCGTTTTCCCATTTGCATGTGAAAATTGTTTTAAATGCTTAAAAGAAAGTCTAAAACTGTACCTCGTTTTTCTAGTATGTTTAGTTTATACTGCATATCTGTCTAGTTTTTGCTGAGCTTTAGCTCACGGTGTGAGATTTGATTTTCTTCAGGTACCGGTCATGCAGGTTGATCTGGAGATGCCGGAGAGGTGGAAGCACTGTAGTCTTCCTTTTGTTCTTTTGTTACATGTGTGTTGTAACATGTTTTTCGGGTATTGGAACTGTGTATTGTATGCCGTTTGGTGATTATAAAAAAATACATATATGTTTTATATTGAGAGTGTGTTCTCGGGATGGTTGTTTGTGGGTGTTTCACGTGACCCAAAATTTAGAACGTGACAATTTGAGTGTTTGATAAATATATTAAATTGTAATTGAAATAAAAGAGAAAATAATTATGACTTGTAGAAAAAATTATGAATATTTTAAAAAAATTATAAATTATGCTAAAATTAGTAATAAAAAACTAAAAATTAGCTCGAAAAGTAACACCAAACACCCCATAAAAACAAATCATTTGCGTCTATAATTTATGGGGTGTTTGGTGTTACTTCCCGAGCTAATTTTTAGTTTTTTATTACTAATTTTAGCATAATTTATAATTTTTTTAAATATTCAGAATTTTTTCAAAAATTCTGACCATACCAATAAATCCGCAGCGCCCAAAAACTTTAAGAGACACCTCCCCCTTAAATTATTTTATTATATATACAAACCGATATAATAAAATAAATTTAAATAATTAATGTCGTACACCTGTCACGCTGGATAACTGCCCTTTTGCATCAGAATTCTTTTGCGTCAGAATCCATATCAATCCACCAAAAACAAATCATACCCAATAGTTTCGTGAATAATGAAATCCTACTACATTGAATTATTTCTCTTTAAAGATCAAATCATATCAATTCCCTTGATTGCAAATCACGGCTTATTCAGTCAGTGCAAAACCAAATCATGCCTAATACGTGCAAAATCAAATTCGTGCAAAATAAATTTGGTGATCAAAAATTGCTGCTCCGTTTCAAACCAAATCACAGCACTGATTTGAAATCCTGCTGCTTCGTTTTCAAGAAAAAAAATTCTCCGTTGCTACGCTCTTTTTTTTCTTTATTGCCAAACAACTTTTCCAACAATCTGCCGCACCAATTTTAATTCGCCGATGTTCCTTTGATTTCAAAACCAACGACGCCGCTGTTGCCTTTTTTTTTCCTTTTTTGTGCCGAAAAAAAATATTTTTGATTTATACAAATTGAAATCAAAAATAATACCTGTGCTCCGATCAACAACCACGTCTTCGAATCTTCCACCGTTGGCTCTGATACCACTTGTTGGGATTTGAACACTAGTCCCTAAATATGAACGGAAGCAAAACTAATTACACACACCAAAGAAAACCCGTATGTGAAAGAGTACAAAACCCGTCTCTCTTCTCTCTACCAGCTAACCTCTCAATTTTCTGACTCACCCCCTTATTCTTATGACTCCACTAGTGTCCTATTTATAGACACACACGTGGAAGCTCTATACATAAAAAATTCTAGTGGACCCTTAATTCCGCCACAATTCAATTACATATAAACTAAAAAATAAAATACGAGCCCGGCAGAATACAAGCCACAGCCAACAGTTTCTGAGTTGTCTTTGCTTCTCTTGAGCCCCAAAACACGTGTACTTGATTCTATATTGAATATACTGGAAGTGTGAGTCTGTAGACGTAGGCACTCATTATCAAACCGCGTAAATAATGTGCGTGCTTCTTGTTTGTAGCTGCATTGTTGCTTTCTTATTCTTTATTCGTTTGTGGCTTCTTGTGTGTTTCAACAACGTGTAGTGGGTTGAATTTGATCGGGTTTTGACTCAAATCCATAACAATTACAAGACAATCACCATCACCATTGCACGACTACTAGCATCACGACTACTAGCATCATCGAAATTATATATTACAAGACAATTACCATCACCATTGCATGACTACTACCATCATATCATTTTTATCGTGCAACTAGTGACAGAACTATTACAAAACAATGAGGGAGGTGGCCCTTGCTTACCTAGAGATTTTGAACTTCTTTTGTAGGTTAGTTTCTCTATTGTTCTTTTTCTTTTTTTTTTCATTCTTTTGGTTGATCAATTACCTTCTCTAAAACTTTCAAATATAGTTTGAAATTTTCTTTCTACACCTATATACATAATTTGAATTTTGTATTTCAAAGAAAAATACTTATATCTTAAATAGAAATTAAGTATGAAAAGAAAATAAGAGTGTATTTAAAAGTTTCTTACTTACCATTTGAAGATATTTATATACAAATATAGATGCCGTAATTTTATAAGAAAATATAAAAAATAAATAAATTTTGAACTACTGACTCAATGTTTACTAAACAATTGACATTTTAATTTTATCAATTGAGTACTTAAATAATTCAATTTTGATCATTTTGATTTAAATTTAAATACCATTAAAAAGTTGCAAAGATTCTAAAAAAACGTTATGATTCTTTGTTTTTTTTTATCTTCAAAGGGAACTGCTAAAAAATTTAGTACATGATCACTCATATAAGACTTTAGGAATACGAAGAAACGCCAAGAAATTTAATACATAATCAATCATATCAGAATTTATAAATATGAACAAACGTCAAGTTCTA
This sequence comes from Heliamphora pulchella, assembly GCA_032270985.1. Lineage (NCBI taxonomy): Eukaryota > Viridiplantae > Streptophyta > Magnoliopsida > Ericales > Sarraceniaceae > Heliamphora > Heliamphora pulchella. Next base: position 6,011 of record JAULJZ010137522.1, on the reverse strand, counting down.
TTTTGATAAATAATGGGTTTAAAATAAAAGAACATCGAATTATACTATGATGTTTGTTTTCTTCATATATTTTTTAGACTATATATATAATATATTTATTATGACTTACTTTAGTATAGTTTTACATTTTTATTCTCCAAGTAAAAGTTAATAATTTAAATTAATGTGTATATATTTATAATCCCTACGACTAAGGGTGTGTGACGGTTCGTTCGAGACGAGTGGAGAAAATTTTTTCAATCAATTTACTTTTTTCAGGGTGATCGTTTTTTTAATTCACCGTCAACACATTGATCATCAAAGTTAGGAGTTTGGTGATATTTTTTTTACGGTTACAACCTGTGATTTAGGCAATTTAGCAGGTTAAAAAGTTTTAGAACTTTGAGATTATTTTATGAAAACTTGTTTTTAAAAAATAAAAAACTTATTATAATTTTTTTTAAAAAAATCATATTTATCATGTCAAGCTGAAGACTAACAAAAAGAACAGTTATCATTCAATAATAATAATAACATAATTAAATATCTCTAACACTAATATTTACATTATATGCTTATTGAAAAAAAAATATTCACTATACAGAAGTAGAAGTAATTAAAATCATAAATATTCTAATTTATTCTTTATAAATATATATATGAGGTTGAGATTCATCGTACATAAAAACATAATAACTAATCTATACTATAGGCCGGTTAAGTTGGGTTAATAGCATGTTAAGTAAATATAACCCACAACCAACTCTCACCGTCTTTATTTTTTCACTTAACTTACTCAACGCAACTCATTCACTCACATAAACCACACGGGTTAGATTGGCATATTAGAGCAGGTGGGCAGTAGGGATGTCAGCTTCTCGCTTGCCCCTGCATGTCCCCGTCCTGATTAATTCTTACGGGTTTTCTTTGTCCCCGATAACATGTGGGATGGGGACAGTATTTGCTTCTTCCGCCTATCTTCTCTTATTTTTTATATTTTAAATTTTAAATTATTCATCAACTATTATTTTTTAGTTGCTATATTATCTTTAACTCTCATTAATATTATTTTTTTTAATATTGATAAATTATCTCTAATATATTCTCGTCCCCGCTCCATCCCCACATTTTTCCTGATTTTTTTTTTGTTTCTACCCCGATAAAATCGAAAATAGGGATGGAACACCACAATCTCGCCTCGCCCTGCCTCATTACCCTTTCAACTTAGCAGGTTATTTGCACACCCTCTACCTACGACAATAGACTTTTGGTTTCGTCTTACGTACAACCACTGCCCACCATCATCATGCGATCATTGTCATTGCACAACTTGTGCCACAGTTTCCATTGGAGGTGTTTGAAAAAGTTACTGCTAGTATTTTTTAATTTTTGCTATTAATTTTAATTATAAGTTATAATCTTTTCTAAACAGTCACAACTGTTATTATAAACTATAACTATTTTTCCTTCTATTTCAGTTACAAATTATAATTTTTACCAAGCACTCATAACTTCTGCTACAAGATATAATTTGTAAACTACTAACTTTAGCAATATTAAACACCATCATTATTAAATATATTGTGCTCCTCTCTTTGTCCATTCGCATCTTTAAGCCCTAAATATGAAGAATTAAGTTCGTTTGACAACCGGCTCAAAGTTGGATTTAAAATTTTTAATGAGAAGACTCTAAATATATAAATATTCTTTATATATATATATATATATATATATATAACAAACGCTATGCAATATACAAAATTTAAAAATGCAAACTAAATATTCTCTTCTATTTTTTTCTCCCTTTCTCTTTTGCCTCTCTACGTTCTCTCGCTTTTCTCAAATGTTCTCTCTCTTCTCTCTAATATTCTCTCTCTAAAAACATCTCCAACCCAATATTCTATTTAAGAGAATTAAAATAATATTTTTTATTCAAAAAGTGATTATAGAGAAGTATATTTTTCTTACTAACTCCAATCACATTACACTATTTTTATTCTTATTTTTCTCAATATCACTCATTTTTTTAAAACTTAAATATACAAATTAAAGTTTTTTAAGATTTTATTATCATATATTCATTAGTGATCTCTTATTAAAAATATTGTAAATATCTTTCTAATACTACAAAACTTATTAAAAATAAAAATTTTATTCATTTAATGAATGAAATGTTTATTCTCTATATTTTTTTAGTTAATTAAATGTATATATTAATCAAAACTAAAGATATATAAAGGTGTTCGATACACGCCCCCAAGGGCCAATAAAATGATAATAGAGCAAATTATCAAAATACAAAATCATAACAAGCCTAGAAACTTTTTATTTAAGCACGATTTCTCAGACTTGTTCAAAGTGACTAATTTTTCTCTAAGAAACTTAAAATTCTCAATTCTCTCCAAAAACTTCTTCTTATTCTTGTCATTTGAAGTCGGAGTCATCCAAAGGGTAACAAAGTTTCCATCTGAAAGGGTCTTTAGAAATATTTTCAAACGTATAGATCAACGAATGATATTAGGCTCAGAGATACTTCCAAAAGAGATAACAAACTTCTTTTCTCATTTACAAGAGGAGTCTACTTGATACTCTACCAATTTCTCAAGATCCACATTGCGATTAGCAACCACATCCAGTAAAAAAATTGTTCATATCTTCCACGCTAATACTACCATGTCTATGCTTGTAGAGCACACATTATCATCATCATTTTCATCTACCACCTTCTTACATATGTTCACCTCTTCTAACACACAAGATTCAAACATATTAAATAGATTTGAGTAGGAAGGAGCTTTATAAACTGGAGAATGATTCTCTATAATTTCTGGACACTCTAAATATAGAGCATGAAATTGGCATTCTCTAAATTAAAAAATAATTTAAAGAATGAGTAGGAAAGTATTTTTAATTACTCTAAAATGAAGTTATAGAGTATGGGTTAGAGTTACTCTAACAATCTCTCTTCTTTATTATCTTTATATCCCTCTTCCTTTTTCTTTCTATATCCTTTCTTTTTTCTCTTCTTCTCTTTCAATATTCTTTCACTTTTTTATTTTCTATATCTCATTCTATTTAAAGAAAAGGTAAAATAGTCTATATAAATAATTAATTTAAAATTAAGACCTAATGGAATAATTAACTTATCAATAGGACTTATTTTTTAAAAAAGTAGCAAGAAGTAGGATCCCACACTAATTAACTTATGTTTTTTAAAAATGATATTTTTAAATTTTATTTGTCTAGATTTATCAAAAAAAAATCCATATTTAACATAACATTAATAAATACAAAAATATAATAACTTTTTTAACTTAAAGAATTTTGATGTATTGCCTTATTATCTTTTGACATAAAGTGGCTTTTTAATATCAATTACTCTTCTGTTAATATTTTTTCCAACCACAAAAATTCTCTCTTGTTACATTTTATCGTGAAAATGTAGTAAGAGAGAATGTACATGTAAAATATTACATAAAATGGCTTTTTAATGTCGTTTGTTTCGACGAAAAATATTTTATCGTAAAAAATATTTTATATGTAAAATAATTTTGTAAAAATAATTTTTTATTTATATTTTTTGGTATTTGGTTAACATTTGAAAAATATTTTTAATGAAGAAAATTAAAAAAATCATCACCATGAATAGTCTCTAGCTCTGTATCTCTCTCTTTCGTTCTCTCATTCTCATATCATCTCTCTCTCCCTCTCTCACATTTTCATCCGTTATGAGAATGACAAAAAGTGTAAAAAATTAGGAGAAAGAATTGAGTGAAAGTGTGCGAATGTGCAATTTCAAAATTAATTTACGAGTTAATTTTTTATAAGTCAAATTTGGTCCAATGAAGTAAAATATTTTATAAAAAAAAATATTTTACATAGGTATTATCAACCAAACAATAAAAAATAAGTAAAATATTTTATCCAAAAATATTTTACGTCGAAACAAACGGAACTTTAATGTTATTTTTTAACTTTAAACGTGAATGACCAAAAGTTTTGAAATTTTCTCTTAATCGCGAATTGAAAAAAAAATACCAAAAAAAAAGAAAAAAGAAAAAAAAACGCACACACACACACACAATCTAGACCCAAGGCACTATTAGTTCGAACCCATCCACCAAACACCGGTTTGGTCACGGGAACGAGCCCCTAAAACAGATGATTTGGGCCTCTAATTTTCTATATCAAAAAATGGGACCTGTTTAGCTATATTCTATTAGGTTAAACAAATTATAAAACTCAATTAAATTAAATTAAATGTCCAAATTACTTTAATTTTATGTTTATTAAAATCTATCTAGGTACAACTTTCAAAAAAAATATTATTTTATTAGCTGAGGATCTAAAATAATTAATTTTATCTTTTTATAAAATACCTAAAAATGTGTTTTGATAATGAATTTGCAGAGTGCTTTATAAAAGAAAAGAAAAACAATAAAAAAAAAACTATACAAAAATAAATTCAGCCTTTCTACTTTATCTTTTACCTTATCTTTTTTTTCTTTTTTACTTAAGTTTTCTGCAAATTTATAATATGAACACAAGTGCACAGCATAAGTCTTGATGTAAAATTCAAGTCTAAGCACAATAACAAATTTTAATAGTGTAAAATCAAAAATAATTTATTTCAATTTTACTATTTTTTTTACATGGAATTAACATTTAATACCAAGATAAACAAAAATCAATATTATGGAAAACCATAGGTATTAATGAAAAATTGTGTCTGAATTAAATGCATTATATCTGTAAATTTTGTTAAATACAGCCCCTACTATTATTTTTAGAGAAAGAAAGATTTTAAAATTAATATTGATTAAGCCTGTGTTTGGATTAGCTTATTTTTTAAGTTTTTTAGTTTAAAAGTCACAAAAAAGCCAACTAATTTGGTTTATTAGGTTTTTTCTTATTTTTTTCACTTTTTCTATATGATTTGACACCTACTTTTTTACAAAAAAGTCAAAAAACGTAAAAGTTACTAAAAAAAACTAGTCCAAACACAGGCTAAATATTTCCTTTGCTTAGTCTCATCGAAATTTTTTTTTTTAAATTGAGTACATTAACTGCATTATCCATTGAAAAAATATAGTAAGTTAGTAATTCGTTCCAGAACATTTATTAAAGGTAATATCTAAGCAATATTTTGTTGCAGTTGATTTGATTTTTCTATTTTTGAAAACTAAATAAAGATAAATGCTATATATCTATGATTTTTGTCACTTTTTCGTTCTTTTAAATCTTATATAACATTTAAATTGATTTTATGTCTTTTTATATTTTTTTGTAAAATTATTTAAAGGCTGTACATGCCAAAGGGTCGATTTTGGTCCCAAATGCTCAGTGCTGGACCTAACCAAACATAACGCGTATATACTAGTTATAATTCATACATAAAAACACTTAGTTATTTAGTTTTTGTAATTAAATTAAAAATAAATTATTAAATATTAATATCAAGAATTCAAGAATTATTTAATTGGGCGCCAATTTTAAGGCATTCAATTAACAATATAAATTTATTAATTTGCTAATTTATGAAGGTAAGAAAATATAAACAAAAAGATAATTAAAGTAAAAGCTAAATTATATGTTTTTTTTATGTTGAATTAGTAAAAAGTGAAGCTTTACATATCAATGAATGTTTTTCATTTTTTTTAAATAGAAGAACATAAAAGATTAAAAATAAATAAAAGAAAATACCGAGTTTACTTCATTTTAAGGGTTAAATTTTTTATACAAGAATAAAAATCATATCAAATTATTCTAATTTATTATATAAATATTGGTTGTAATAGCAGGAATTGACCCAAGAGGAGGTCCAGCGGGAAAATTTTGATTATTGTTGTGATATTAGTCCTAAATATATTAAACTTATATAAATTCGGCCCAACAATTTTTTTTAGAAGTCGATCCTTTTTAGTTTTTTTCCAAGCCACCAATTTTAAAGACTATTATAAAATATTTATGTAAAGATCCACGACTTTATCCCACATGATGTCTATAAATAAAAATTTTAACTCGTAAAGTGT
>JAULJZ010137511.1:0-10708 GCA_032270985.1 Heliamphora pulchella | reverse complement strand
AAGAAGACTCTCATGAATGCAGTCCACGTCTCATCCACCGTGGTCTTGGCGAACTTCCACCACTCTCTAGCATCTTCCCGCAGTTGGAACACTGCCAACTTTACCCGTAAAGCATCCTCCCCGATATCCAGAGTATCGAAGATCGACGTGGTCACTTCCAGTCACTCAGTAGCAACTTCGGGATTCAATTCCCCAGCAAAGGTTGGAGAATCCAACTGCTAAAATTCCCTCATAGCCACAGAAGCCCTTGGTTCAGGAACCCGTACACTAGCCCTGGTCGCTTCTGCCATTGCTCGCATAGTGGCTAGCATCTCCTGGACAACGTCAGCACTGCCCACTTATTCCTGTGGGGCACAAACGTCTCCCTCCTCTGAAACCTGAACATAAGCACAACCTCGGCCACGGCCTCGGCCACAACCCCGTCCTCGCACTCCCCGCATAGACATAGTTCTATAGGAAGTAATATAAATAGGATAAGCTTTCCTACAACATGTTACTACGTAACAGAAACACACAACGCACATAAGCATGCTATCACGTAGCCACTTAAGGTTATGCAAACACATCTCATATACCGAGGAGAACTAACAAGATAGACTCGTCCATTTGGATAACCTATTCAGATTCCCTGCTAGAAAACACGTTGGCCAAACGCGATTCTAACTTGGCTTCCAAATCTATTATTCCAAAAGCCCTAATGCAAGACTTATCAATCTTGAGATTCAACCTCTATACCCACATATACACACCTCTCATGCTTAGAAAGCTATTAACATGTTATAAATCAACGTTTAAACACATGCAAGCAAGCATACACAATCAACCTCACCAGGTGATAAACCCATTTTCCCATGGCTCTTAAGTATTCGAACCCAAAACTTTGATACCAAGTTGTCACGCCCCAAAACTCGGGGTCACGTGAAAATCTACCAAACATCCATTTTATATAAAAATATAGGTTTTCATACGCTGAAATCCACCTGTTGAAACCAATGGAATACCTAACAAAGATATCTCTCGTAAATAAAAGACATACAGTTCCAACATGCATACAGTATATCGCCTTATGACGTACAAAACCTGCCTTCTGGAACAGGCATACCAAAAGGAAAAATTATAATAGTCTTCCGCCACCATGGGCACCACCAGAGCTACTCATGATCATAATCCACATCATCACCTGAAAAAGGTTTTGTACAGAAAATTCCACCCGTTAGCCGAAACCCAATAGAAACAGACAGTAAAGCTGTAAAGCAGGAAATATGTAATCATAAATAGTAGGAACGTACTCAACCACAAACCCAAAAGGTTTTACGTCATAAAATCCCAAGTTTCCCGCTAACCTCCAAAACAATTTTCCCTTCACAACCAAGCATTTATACAATGCAAAACACATTTTACAGTTGAAGGAGAAATAGTAACCAAAAACATTGTTTCGTCACGGAATGCACCATCGTGGAAAAAGAAGAATAAGATCCAATGTACCGACTCCATCACAAGGGAATAGAGGTAACAACTATATACTTCTGCCCATTACCTAGTTCCAGCATCACTCAAGACCTGCTAGGTAATGACAAGTTCTATACGGAGAACAACAACGTAAAAGCTAACTTTACGGGCGACAACCCGAGGGAAAAGAGCACCCAAATCGACATTCTTTACGGGAACTACCCCAAAGGATAACAAAGGTACCTAAACTGCGCATGTTTCCAGACTTTCACCGAGGGCAATTCGTGCCAAATACCTGTTATCCCAGTACATCTAGATAATCTTCTAAAAACCGAACTGTAGTATCAACTATAAAACCTTTTCGCAAATATACATTATACATGTATATAGATTCATCCATCAATATAGTGATCAACAAAATATTTTCAAAATATTTTTTCCCATTTTCAACAAAACGTTTCAAAAATTGAGACTCAACCCCAAAGGTGAGCTCAAAACCTCCAAAACACCGAGTGTTGAGATTTCTATCAAAAATCATCATTTTCCACCAATTTCAAGAACACCCTTTGAAAATCATAAAATCACATGTAATAAACCAAGAAAAGCGAAAAACAAGTTTTTTACCCAAAAAATCAAGGTTTAAATATAAATATGACATTTCATGCATTTTCCACCGCTGAAAAAGCATACAATTACATATAACACCCTAATACAGCAGTAGGGTCTAGAATCCTACCTCGGCGAGTCGAAACTCAAAGCTTCAAAATTTAAACCACGTCGGAACAGGAATCTAATCGGCCGAACACGAAGCTAGCAGCGTGAATAGCAGGGATCCACAAGCGGATCGTCAAAAACTAGGCTCGGGCAGGTCAAATATGTAGAGAGAAGGCAGAGAGAATGGAAGAAACAAGCTTTCTCCAAACATTCCAGGGGTTGGAATACTTATAAGCTCGAAAAAAAGGCAGTTCAGTCGACTGAAGAGGCCACTTCAGTTGACTGAAGCTCCTCGATAAACGTGAACCACCACAGTTCAGCCGACCGAACCTCTTAGTTCAGTCGGCCGAACTTAAGAAAACCAATTCAGTTGACTGGACCAAGCCCTCCAGTCGACCGAACCCAAGGGTCTCAACCTATTATTTTTGGTCTCGGTATTTCTATTCTAAGGCCAACCAAACAAGCCTAAATGAGGTCTGAGAAAGCACAAAACACATCTATACATGCCGTTCTACAACGCCAAAGCATAAACCATGCATCGATGATATACATAACATGAAGGAAACACGTCATCATTTATTTATATAAAAAATAAAGCGATACAGGGTCTCATAGTCAATCCCGATCATGATACTCTGATCATCCGTTACGCTAAGCTCTCAACTCTCAGACTTTATTTATACACGTACGAACATTGTTAATCCTCATAACTCATACTACACATCCCATAGGACTACAAACTCATCATTAAACATACACGGGAACACAACGCCAACATTCCCATCGCGCTAAGACCTCACTTCACAAGGTTTTGCTTCGCTAACCCAATTCCCACTAGGTAAATCACAACCACACCATGGCCTTAAGCCCATTGTCTAAGCAATTCTCAAAAAAAAAGAAAAAATGCACGGTACCAAACAAGGGAAACCTAATCCCAAAACCTTTCATCCAAAGTTATTAATAACCTCTACGACCATGCAGACGCCTCCCGCACTTTCGCTCCCCAGGTACGCATCTATCGCAAACATCGTAACCCACGGTTTCTCGCTTATCGCTCTAGGCCATCCAAATCACACGGTACACTGCTGAACTTTATTACTCCACACTTTGTTCTCGTGGGCAAACAACATACCCATCTTTGAATCTAAGCTCGTACACAAACAACTTGCAAACATATCACACTCAAGACACACCGTCTCAGCACTAGGCTAACCACACTATCGAACCCTTCTACGGTCCTTTCAAACCTCTTGCACCCAACACGGTTCCTAAACACGATCTCCTAATCAGCAAAACCACAGATCTATATTTCCATAAGAATTTCACAGAACCGATACTCGAGGATCTCACCACATAAACAACTTAATCACTGAACTCCCTTAGGGATCTCACTTAATGCTATCGATACTCAATACAAATCAAATGAAATTTTCAGACACATCCCCCAAAATGCTCGGGTTTACAGGGTAAAGTAAACGGGCTCTTCAAGGAACCACGGGCAAATAAACCTGCACTCTTACGATCTCAACATTTAACTCCCACCAAGGAAGAGCAATCACACCGATCAACCAATCACAAAACATCTCTCCTGCTAGGTTTAAAAGAAGGTTTACTCTTAGGGCCACCATTACACACTCGATTTGAAAGAAGGTCAACTATTAGGCTTTATAAGGACATCTGACATCCTCGTACAAATGTTATCGGTCACCATTCATAATGTGTATACCACTCGTCGCACCAGGTCTCCACACTTAGATCTCTACTCAAGTACATTAACTATCATTTATTCATTCATATCCTAACTATACATTGCACGCGTTCATAAGACCCTCACCGATTAACCACCAAAGATAACACCACATATACTCGCATCACTATATAACATCTCCTCACAGGGTTGCATCACATCACTTGATTCCCAACGGTAGGTAACAACTAAGTGGGTAGGCAAAAACCATGCCACAATCTCAGACTCGAGGTTCTGGCACACCATCAAAAAACATAAACCATTTAATCAAGAACACCTGTCTCTTATGTCACTACACAAATATCATCGACACACAGCTACCTGGACATAAAAGCGACTACATACAACACAAACAAAACAAATCTTACCTACCAACTCTAGATCAAATGGCACCATCCTATCACTTGCCCCTATCGAGAGGATAACAACACTACCACATTTAGACCTTAAGCCAGATACAGACCACCGCCATCATCCTCTTAAGGGATCTCCACCCATCCACACATCGTCCCAAAACGACCGAGTCAGCTACACCAACAATAACTTTTCTATGCCCCACAGGCTTCACACACTCATACTTACATTAGTACCAAACACTAGGTATTCTGCATAGACTCCAATTCTTGAGAACGACAACCCAAGCCACAAAACTCTTCTCCATGAAGCTCCCCAAACAACCTCGAATCATCGTTCACCGCATCACAACTACTACCGATATATGTCTCATCCTACATACATGCACATCACTTGGTAACCAATCCGTCAACAACATCTTAAATCCACATACTCATTCCTCATACACTTTCAACTTCTATTAAGAAACACGACTCCACATTACGCCACGAGGAAAACATAAGGGTCACCAACCTGACCTTCAAAACCACAAGATACCACTATGGCTACCAACAACATCCCTCAGGATAAGGAATATTCCCTAAACACGGTCTAAGCCCAAACTTTTTAGCACACCTTAGGCCAGAGATTATTACGCTCCCATCCATCATGTTCCCATCTACTATGCTCCCGTTCATACTCAATCTCGGGGCACACGGCTCATGACATAGCATGGCTCAAGACATAGTACGGCACATGACGTACATAATTCTCAATGTGCCCAAGGCCATACCTCATATCCAATCACAACCAACAACCTCCAAGGGATTTTAAATACTCTACCATACTTGTTTGTCCAACTACTGGCAGCACAACACACAACGAACATTTAACTATAGTCACCCTCGACTCACATGGGTACAACACACTCCAAACAAGCAATGCTCATCTCTCGAGCTTACACCCACCATAATTACTAAGTACTGGATCACACTTCCACAACCCGCATCGCCATCCTGATCACAACTCATCCTAGCCCCACGGGCAGAACCCCTATAACAAGGATATCCCAACACCGAACAGGGCTAAACTCAACTTATCCCTCTGAAGCCAAGCTACACTATGCTCACCTCCTAGTCACATCACATCAGCACATACTCACATACCAAGGGAAAGCCTCAGAGCAACACAAAAATTCAGGCAACTAATTCAGATTTCTCATAGAAAGAACATCGACCAAATGCTTTTCTATTTCGAACCTCAAAGTAGTTGATCGAACGCCATATGACCTGCCACATCACCCTAAGACTTAACCCTCCATGCTCAGATAACACACATAGCATGTGCAGGACAATTCAATCGTAAACCCATGTAAGCACACAATTCATGCCGTGTAGTGGTGTCTAATCTCATCAAACAAGTCACATACTAAGGGTCATCTTTACTTTCCACGGCTCCTAGGTATTCGAACCTAGAGCTCTGATACCATATGTCAGGCCCTGACCCCAGGGACCCGTAAGCCAACCCAAATTGTCCCGTATAAAGAGCATCTACTATAGATTTCGTTCATTACAATTTTGATGTTAACACTTCTTTGGAAAAGTAGATTACTTTCTTTAAGCAACTATATACTCGTACATAACAAATCTCAAACAAATGCTTTGAGTTTTCAAGGATTCATTCACAACACTAGCTTCATTACAATGATTCATTTAAGTTAGTGCAAATAGAATACCAATACAAAGGAACACTAGGTCTTTCCTCTAACTTTTCTCAAATTGCATCACTTACCCTGGTATCAACCTTGGTCCTTGAAACCTGAAATGGTTTAGTAAACGTACGTGAGTTAAAACTCGTAGGATATAGATTAACTCAGATGTAATGCATGATTTGTGAGGTGTGATGGGTGCAACCGAAGTGAAATGAAAATTGTCACCAATTCATTATTCCTTGACACGCACACACCTACTCACGCCAATTTGTTCCCATTTATCCTTTCATATTATTCATATCATCATTCTATTATTCGATTTTTCTCGTGTCACAATTTTATTATTCGGTTTATCACAAAATCGTATCACATCTAATGAACCGGTATTAGGTGCAGCTTATAGAAACCCCTCCCTATTAATTTCCAATAGGTTACGCGAAACCATTGGGTAATAGATAGCTCTATAACTCACCACAACACAACACTACATTTCGGGGGCTAACCTATAGGCATGTGGTCCCCATCTTGCACAAGTTTTCGATCTTTCACCGTGGAGATGCTAGCCCAACTTAATCCGCATGAATCTATACGGTTCGTTATTTGTTCAATACTTTCATTTTCACAAAAATTTGGGAGTTCAACACACAACCGGTTCCTCTCCTAATCATTTTCACACATTATCGTTTTAATTCTAATTTCAACTTTCACATTTTATTGTCAAGTTATATTCGGTTTTAGTATTCAATTTCTCCTTTCAAATCAAATGCATCACAAGCTCCAATACACAACCTTTCATGAATCATATTTCACATTTCTTTCATTAAGTTCATAAAGCACCAATAACACAAAATTGAATTCATTTGAAATCATGCGGTGTGAAGAAAATGGAATGCACCCATTATATGCATATATATACAAGCTGAAATCCATATTTTTCTTCTAAAGCTTAGAAGTTTGAATAATGACCATGTCACTTCATAACTCACAAATATCCACATACAAACTGCCAAAACCATCATTTATGTAGAAAGACCGCTTCCCTCATTAAGTCTCTCCAAATGGTTCGACATATGTATTCCCAACCTAAATAGATTTTTATAGGTGTATCTATGGCCCAAAGAACAAGAAGTTTGATAAAAATGTCCAATAGTGATGAAAATAACATTTTTTAAGACATTTGGCTAAAATGGGTAAAAAAAAGTTAAGAAAATTTGATATACACTCACCACTTTAATCATAACGTTTTCTTCAAAAACAAATTTTCTCTTATTGGACATTTTTATCAAACAATCCCATTCGGAGTTCGGATGAAGGAGATATGATCAGCTGAAGTTTAGCTCAACACAGTAGTCTGCTTGAGTGGACAGAGGGGTGCTCGAGTGCCCAAGCTCTCGACCACAAGTCCGCTCGAGCGGACAGGGCTCTGCTGGAGCGCGTTGTCGCCTAAGAAAACCCCTAGATTTTTTCCTATTTTGGATTTCCAACCCCAAAACTCATAAACATATGCAATTATGCTTTTAAATCCCTATTTTTACCCCCAAACATTGTATTTCAAGTATCATAAACCCTTTTTTAATCAATAATTTTCCAAAAAACCATAGCTTATCATTTCCCAAAACTCTAATTTTTCATGAAAACCCAACTCAACTCACACATAACCTCATCAATCATTCAAATCATGCATGAAAACTACTATATTTTACTCATGTAAATAAAATATCAACTCAAATCAGCACAAACATACACGATAATCTAAATCCTACTTTGGATTTGCTCAAAAACTTGAAATTACTCCATTTCTCCCTCATAGGGTTTGGATGTTGAGAGATCTTGGCTTCTTGTTGCTTCATTTTCCACCTCTTTGCTTTAAAACTCGATTTCTACCATTGCTTGCTCCCATTCTAGCTTCAATCTTCAACTGAAGGGATGGAGGGTTAGGGTTTCATGAGGGATTTGGGTTTCTTACTCTAGAGACGGAGAGGAGAAGAGAAAATAAAAGGGGCAAGGGCTATGTTTATACACACACACACACACACACACATATATATATATATATATATACACTCAAGGTTCTCCAACATTCGAGATTATTCCAAACATTCCCTTATAGCCTGCTTGAGCAGACAGAGCACCGCTCGAGCGGTGACCCGTGAAGCTGTCTTTTGTAAATTTTATTAAAATTCAACTCAAACCCCTCAATTTGCTTACATTTTTATATTTGAATATCTCCATTAACACAGCTATAACAATATCATTAATTCAACCGTTAACAAGCGAAATTTTATAACACCCACGCCCAAACTTAATTCAGTCTTTTCTCTTATCCGAAATTATGGAAGAACAAAATAAGCAGGTATCGGTTCCTCACAGCATAAAGATGTGCTTTTATCTAAACTATATCAACGTAATGATGCTAATTAAGATTTTTTAAAGGAAAGATTTATTGCTGGCCTTCCTTTATTTATAGAAAAAGTTAAAACACGTATTCGGAATAAAAACCAAGGTTTATTACCATACCATCAATACACATATGGTGAATTAATTTATGAAATATGTGCAGAAGGATTAGTTCTTTGTAATGATTCAAAACTGAAAAATAAACTTAAAAAAAAACGATTAAGAAAAATGAAATTCGAGCAATTTTGCTACCAATTTGGATATAATACTATCAAATCCCCTTTAGACCCTTTGACCAAACCTAAATATAAAAAGAAAAAATATTATCAAAAATACAATAAATATAAGAAATTATATAAATCATATAAACTTTACAAAAAATATCAAAATTATAAATTTTATTCAAAAATTTCAAAGAAATCACAAAAAACTTCTAACAAGAAATTCACAAATCAAGCATCAACATCCAAAAAGGATGCTGTATATTGGAAATGTGGAAAAGTAGGACACTTTGCTAATAAATGTTTTACAAAATAAAAAATAAACGAATTAAATTATTCTGATGAATTAAAACAACAAATTATGAATTTATTATTAAATTCTAGACCACCAAGTGAAGATGAAGAATCTTCATCACCATCGTCAAATGAAAAATATAATTTAGAAGAATTAAATCTAGATATAATGTCTACTACGTCAGAAGAATCTGATTCTGAAGAAGAAACACCATGTTGCAATAAATATCAAACCAAAGAAAACTATTATCAAGCAATTTTAAAATTAAATGGCTTAAGCATATATGTTTTATCACAAGATGAATAAAATATTTTAGATATTTTAAATCAAATTGGTGATTCAGAAGCAAGAAAAAATATTATATTTAAATACATGGATCAAATACAACAAAAATCACAAGAATTTCAACAACAAAGAAATCAAAATAAATCTACATATAAACAATGTGATTTTAAAAATGTATTGGATCGATTACAACAATCGTCTCCTGTTCAACCAACACTAACAGATTTACATCAAAAAGTAAATAATTTAAAATAAGAAATTAAACAATTACAATTAAGAATTACTCAATTAGAAAATCAAAAGATTGAGATAGCCCCAGGATTATTTCCTTCTGAAGTAAAAAATGGTAAACCCAAAAATAATAAAAAACAAAAAAGAATTATGATAGAAGAACCTAATCCTGATCTAATAGTAAATGAAACGAATGTTACCACAATAAATCAAGTTAAGTATCAAAAATGGTATATTAAAATTCAATTAGTAGTTCAAGAAGATTTTATCGTCGATGCAATTGCTCTTATCGATTCAGGTGTTGATTTAAATTGCATAAGAGAAGGATTAATTCCAACTAAGTATTTTGAAAAAACGAAACAAAATTTAAATACTGCCGATGGCTCTTCTATGAAAATTAATTTTAAACTTTCACATGTTCATATTTGTAATCAAGGTATTTGTTTATAAACTGAATTTGTGTTAGTACCTAATTTACCACAGCATATCATTTTAGGAAACCCATTCGTAACAATAATT
Source organism: Heliamphora pulchella (assembly GCA_032270985.1). Taxonomy (NCBI): domain Eukaryota; kingdom Viridiplantae; phylum Streptophyta; class Magnoliopsida; order Ericales; family Sarraceniaceae; genus Heliamphora; species Heliamphora pulchella. The sequence continues at coordinate 806 of JAULJZ010137511.1, read as the reverse complement.
GTACCATTTACTATTACCTATGAAGGTATCAGTACAAAACTAATAAAAAATGAAGACATAATATTTCTATTCTTTTTTCCCCCACAACCACACGCACTTCAAGAATTAAAATCTATCTTAATATTCAAATAAAAACAAATTAATTTTTTACAAGAAGAAATTTTCTATTTTCAAGTTGAAGAACAAATTCAAAAATTTGGGACACAACAACAAATAGAACATTTTAAAAATCTTTTTACAAAAGATTTATATTCTGATCTTCCTCATACTTTTTGGTATCGCAAGTAACATATAATTACTTTACCCTATGAACTTGATTTTGATGAAAAATTTATTCTTACAAAAACTCGTCCATCTCAAATGGATCAAGCATAAGTAGAATATTGTAAGAAAGAAATTCAAGATTTATTAGATAAAAAATTAATTCGACCAAGTAAGTCACCATGGTTATGTGCAGCATTTTATGTAAATAAAAATGCAGAACTTGAACGAGATACGCGAAGATTAGTAATTAATTATAGACCATTAAATAAAGTTTTACAATGGTTAAATTTGGTGGTCAATTAATTTAAGTTATTTCTTTAAAATATTTTGATCTATTAATTGTTTGGGTAACTAAATGAATAAATATAAATAAACTTGATGGTCTATTTAACTTAATTTATTTGACAATAATATATGTAAATAATATATTTAAAAGCACTTCTTTTTCTTAACCTATGTATTTAAAGATTTTTCAAACTTAAAATTTCAAAACATATAAAATTAAAGAAAAGTAAATGTTATTTGAATTTTAAATTAGATAA
>JAULJZ010137500.1:0-31704 GCA_032270985.1 Heliamphora pulchella | reverse complement strand
ATGGCCAATTCAATTGTAATTGATCCAGCTATTGAAATCTGAATTTCAATGGCCAATGAAATTCACAGATTCCAACAGGGAGACATATTGGTTAGAAGAATACTGATTCCGAAATTCACAAACATACTTAAATTAGAGATACTTTCTTTAATAACAAACACACTAAAGAATAAAGCTCTCAACAAATCTTATTATTCAACAACTTATATTTCCTAGGGTTTACATCTTAATTTATAATAACCCTAAGACTACTAAAAGTAATAATTTCTTAATAAAATCATTAATTTTAAAATATATAAAAAAAATTAATCTTCCATGGATCAGAAATTGCGCCTGCATCATTCTCCTTAGCTTAAAAGGAATTCGATCTCAAATCCTAGAAGTGTGCCATGCAATGTCTTTGACATCTGTTCTCCTATAAATTTCAATCCTCAACTATTGGAAAAACGCTTGATGTTGTCGACGAGCTAAAAACTTTTAACACTGGACAGCAACATCCATCCAATTAATCCATCTTGTTAAAGTAAAATGACTAATAATTAGCTCTTTGATGAACCACAAAAAAGATATGTTAATGAAATTTGTAGAATCGAATGGATCTTCATAGTATAAATGATTCTGTTGAAATTCTTTAACTTTTCTAGTCTCACCGGCCAAATTCTTTGGTCTCTTAGACAACTTCCTCTTCAACAAGATTATTTTTTTTTTGTCTTCCACCACCTCATCTAGATATTTAGGCTCTTTCTATTTTTCGATGTGAAGAATCTCAATCTCATCATTCGGATACTCGTCGTATATTATAGGTGATTTTCAATGAGTACTTGAAGTTTCTTTATGAGAATTTTTACATTCACCGTAATCTTTGGACTATAAAAAATATTGAAAACTAAACTCACTATAATGTAAATGTTGTATATCGAACCTTTTCTAATTCACAATCTGAATGTAACTAGGATGTAAAAAGATAGAAAACATATATTTTTTGAATGTTTTCCATCTCACAGTTTTACATTTTTCTTGACGAGACCTTGTAACTTTTTTGTACTGCCACTATTTTTACATTTTTACATTTTTACAGCTTCCTACCAAGAATGAAGAATGTTTAGAACAGTTTGATATAACGAATATATTTTTAAATTTGTTTGACTGAATTTATCTCACTTGACAAATTCAGTAACACTTTCTTGTGGAGATTATTTAACTTATTTTTATTGATTATTCAAGAATGTATTCTTCATGAAAATGTTAGAATACTTTCTAATCTAGCTTATGTCAAAATCTATAATTTATGGAATTGTTTTGGTCTCCCAAACGAATTTAATTCTAACTGATTTTGATCTAGGAATTCTCAGAACCCATTCTAAAATACAGCTTTGACCTATTTTCTTAGGAAATGCAATACACCTATTTCTTTTAAGTTTCAGAATAAGTGTTCTTCATTACATATTTAGGGAACTTCAAAATCTAATTCATAGCAAAAAATCATAACGTTTAGAGTTCATTTGATACCTCAAACATATTTTTCTTTAACCGAATTTGGATTTACAGAATCTGCTTCTAGGCAGATTCGACCATTTGTTTTATAAAACTTAAATCACCTATTTTTAATGAGTTTCTTAAAAAGTGTTATGCACAAAAATTGTAGAGGACCATTTGATTTAGCTCGGGTCCAAAAATCAAAACTTATTTTGATGATTTGATAACCTAAAGGTATTTTACACATTCTATAGATAAAGCTGAAAAATTAGGATAATGTTGAATTTAGTGTAATCTATGTTATTTATGTTGTCAAATAGAATTTGAAACTTGTAATGTGCTTAGTGTGAATTATTCGTTATGGATCGTGTGTATAATACTTTGGACATAGAAGCATAATTATTATGAATATTTCAATTTTAATTGTATTTTAAGATGACATGAAATTTGATGTATGCATTGCATATTCATGCAAAGATGTATTAGAAGTTGTACCTTTATGCATCACAGGTCGTCCGGACAAAATCACCACAGTCTATACATATGAGGCCGCCACCTCGTTCATTTTTTCACCACATTTTCTCTCACTTTTTCTCAGACTCTCTCACTTCTCTCTCCTACGTTCCAATGGCTTCTTCTTCTCACTAACCATCTAAGAGGGGCTAAGGCACCTCCCACTCGTCCTCCTCGACCCTCTGACACCTGGGCCACCCAGGAACTCCATGTCTTCACCTCCTTCCCAGTGGTACCTTGCCATGTGTTGGATGCAAAATTGCCAAAATCATTATTTTTATAAACCATTTTTTAATAAAAATAACTAGATGGGTAATCGCTGAAACGGGTTCTAAATAAAACTTTTGATGTCGAACGATCAAAATAAATATTCGTGCTACCACAGTTAATTTAGATGAATACCTTTTTGGTCAATTTTTCAACTACAATTTTTGATTCTGAGTTGAAGCTCCCGTCAGACCTTCTACTGTATTCTCTTATGCGATTCTCGAATGTAGTGTGGGTTACGTTCTTTCGAGAACTCGTACCGATAGAACATTATCAGCTTTTTTTTCTTGAAAATAAGTTATGAATTTGGTTTACCCTACCCGCATATTTATAGGGTTACAATAGGCACTTGTGGAGTAATTATGACAAATACTTCTAGTGTAACCCAAATACGTATCCAATGGATTTCGCAATTAACCAGACCTCTCAGCAGTATTTGTAATTATGAAAATCTTGCAGCGATTTCTGTAATTTTCATAAAACACTAAATTATAGTTCACACCACTAAAGAACTATAATTGCACTCTAATCCATAATCTCAAAACCATATTGCATCGAGCTCCTGTTATTTAATGCTTAACTTATCTTTTCACGTTAAGTTTTTTGATACCCGTCAATTAAATTTAATTACTGACAATTTAATTTAATCGATATTTTTAAATTTCTTAATCCCTTCGGCTTAACTTATTTGACCGCCGGATAATCAAATCCACCTACATGATTTGACCAAGTCAAACTTATAAGCTTCCTTAAGGGGGTATCGTCAATCTCAATTATTCGAGACGTGAATTCCGTCAATAATTAATATTCACCATATAAATAATGCAGCTATCCAACTCAGCGGGAATATAGACCCATATAAGATCACACCCTCTAATGAATCAAAACAACGAATATTAAATATACGTCAATTAATAATTATTTCAGACTTCAGAGTATAAGCACTCTCATAATAATCTTGGGGTGTGAATTAATTTATATATAGTCAGTATAAAATTAATTACCTCAATATGTCCCATTTAATATATACAAAGTGTACTAGCATAGAGAATCGAAACAATAGACGATACTATTATCTGTTTCACGTAATCAAGACATGCCTACTAAAACTCTGTGCTACATCATACCGAAACTGTGAATATAAAACTTATATTCTGTAAAAACTTAAAATTTGATCTTTTGTGTGCAAGTCATACTCTACACACCAGATTAAATACTGTACATAATAAAGGACATCTATACATAATATTAAGGAAATGATATTGTATACATTGCTCATTAAGATTATCATAAAATAAAAAAATTAATTTTATTAAAGTAAAATTAAATATTAAAAATATGATTTTCAGTATACGACCGTAACAATTTTTTACTTATACTAAAAACTATGCTGTCATATATCTGACTCACATGCCCTCTACATGGTTATCAAAAGTCTTAGTCGGTAAGCTCTTTGTAAAAGGATCTGCAAGGTTGTCTTCTGATACAATTTTGGCCACAGTAACATCACCCCTCTGTATAATTTCTTATATCAGGTGATACTTAAACTCAATGTGCTTTTCTTTCTTGTGGACTCTTGGTTCCTTCGAGTTTGCAACTGCTCCGCTATTATCACAATAAAGTGTAATAGCCGACTGAACTGAAAAGACCACATCTAGATCTAACAAGAAGTTCCTGAGCCAAACGGCCTCCTTGACTACTTTAGAAGCTGCCACGTACTCGGTCTCCATGGTGGAATCAGCAATATAGAACAGTTTGATACTCCTCCAACTTGTTGTTCCACCTGCTAAGGTAAACACATATCCTAAGGTGTACAGGAATCTTTGTCTGATTGAAAATCTGAGTCTGTATACCCTAAAGGTACTGGACTGTCTGTTTGGTAAATTAACATATAATCTTTAATCCTTTTTAGGTACTTGATTATATTCTTTACGGCAGTCCAATATGCTTTTGTCCTGGGTTAAACTGATATCTGCTAATCATGTCAACAGTAAAGTAGATGTCGGGTCTAGTGCAAAGCATAGTATACATTAGGCTTCCTACTGCCAAATATAAGGAACCGCCTTCATCTTCTCTATCTCATCAGGTGTCTTAGGATACTAATCCTTGGATATAGTGATTCCATACTTAAAAGGGAGAAACCCTTTCTTGAAATCCTGCATGCTAAAACGAGCAAGGATATTTTTGATATACTTTGCTTGTGATAAGCTCAACATCTTTTATTTTTGATCTCGCACAAGCTTGATCCTAAGGATGTGACTGGCTTCTCTCAAGTTTTTCATATTGAAATACCCAGATAACCATAATTTTACCGTAGATAATGCCTCACATCGTTTTTGATGTACAAGATATCATTTACATAAAGTACTAGAAAGATCACCACGCTTCCGTCACGCTTCTTGTACATAAAGGACTCATCTGGACTCTAATCAAAATTATAAAACTTTATGACTTGATCAAATCGAGTATTCTAAGACCTCGATGCCTGTTTGAGTCCATAAATGAATCTCTTAAGCTTACATAACATGTGCTCCTACCCCTTTGCTATAAAACCGTGTAGTTATACCATATAGATACATTCGTCAAGACTTCCGTTAAGAAAAATTATCTTGACGTCTATTTTTCAGATTTCATAATCGAAATGAATAGAAATAGATAAGAGAATCCAGAGAGATTTAAGCATAGCTACCGATAAATTTGTTTTCTCATAATCGATTCCTTCTTTCTAAGTGAACCATTTTGTAACAAACCTAACTTTGAATGTTTCAACCTTTTCGTCCGCTTCTCTCTTCTTCTTGTAGATTCAGTTGTATCCAATTGGTTTTATTCCTTTGGGTGATTCTACAAGTTTTCAGACCTGATTAGAATACATAGATTCCATCTTTGAATTCATAACCTTTTGCCAAATATTTACATCTTTGTCCTGAAGTGCTTCATTGTAGTTATTGGGTTCAGTATCAATTTTGTTGGGATCCTGTCAAAAGACTTTTCCTAGAACAAATACCGATCAGGTTGATGAACAATTCTCCCACTACGACGAGACACTACCTGTGTCTGCATACTAGCAGTAACATGCTGTACAGAATTTGAACCCTATGCATTAGCACCATGTTCATGATTTGCATCTTTCCTGACAATCCTCCCACTACGACGAGGTAATGAGATATCAGTGACTTGTAGTTTTTCTTTTGTTCTACGAGTATTTTGTCTCATTTCTTCTAGAACAATTTTACTATTGGGCATGTGGTCTATAATATAATTCTTTTTCAAGAATCAGGTATTAGTGCTAACAATGACCTTCTGATTCTTAGAATTATAAAATAAACCACCTTTTGCTCCCTTGGGATACCCCACAAAGAAACAAACTTCTGTTCTCGGTTCTAACTTACCCGTGTTTTCTATCAGCACATGCGCTGGACACCCCCAAATCTGAATGTATTTTAGACTAGGCTTATGCTTGGTCCACAATTATGTGGGAGTAGAAGGTATTACCTTAGAAGGTACCAAGTTCAGAATGTAAGCCATTGTCTCTAATGCGAGTCCCTAAAACGAATCGGGTAAACCTGAATAACTCATCATAGACCTTACTATCTCTATAAGAGTCTTATTCTTTCTTTCTGTTATACCATTCTGCTGTGGAGTGCCCAACGCAGTCAATTGTGATATAATTCTTTTTGATGACAGGTATTTCCTAAGCTCTCCAAAGAGTTACTCCCCACCACGGTTGGATTGTAGTGATTCGATACTTTTATCAAGACACTTCTCTGCCTCCATCTCGAATTTTTTAAATTTCTCAAAGTATTCAGACTTACGATGTATCAGGTAAATGTATCCATACCTTGAGTAGTCATCAATAAAACTGACAAAGTACTCAAAGCCACCTCTAGCCTGGATTATCATAGGACTTCACACATCAGAATGAACCAGTTCTAACAGTTCTTTAGCTCTATAGTCTTGGGCCAAAAATGGTCTCTTGGTTATCTTACCCTCAATATAAGATTCACAGACTGAAAGTACCTCTACTTTCAATGAACTCAAAGGTCTATTTTTTACAAGTCTATTTATTCTTTTTAGATTAATATGACCCAAGCATAAGTTCCAAAGAAACGTTTGATTCATTAAAGAAAGAAACTTTCTCTTATATGGTAAATAAGATGTGTTGTTCAATTCAGTTAGTTACAGTGTAGGAGATATTGAAGTAATAACATAAAGATCATCTACCAATGTACCAGAATAGATAACTTGTTTATTATCCTTAATAACTATAGAGTTATTAAAAAAGCCAAATATCCGTCTTTAACCAATCTAGAAAAAAAAACTAAGTTCCTTCTAATGAAAAATATATAAAGATAATCTCTTAATATTAAACCCCAATCGCTACTAAAACTGAGAGTGATATCTCTCACTGTAACTGCTGTCACCTTTGTATTATTGCCCATATGCAAGTAAATCTTTCCATCACTAAGTTATCGAGTTTTCTGGAACATCTGCAATGAATTGCATACATGATTAGTGGCTCCCGTATCTACACACTAAGTACCGGTAGATAACGGTGCTAAACATATTTTCACAACCAGTGAAAAAAAATTACCCCATTTGTTTAGCTTACTAAGAAAAACTAGACATTACTTTTTTCAGTATCGTGTCTGGTTGCAATGAAAACATATGTCTTTCAACTTTTTCACACTAGCCCGTGGCCCGCTAACTACCTTGAAAATCGTACTACCCTGATTTTGAACATTTTTCTTCTTCATGCCTTTCGGCCTAAAGAAAGAACCATTTTTAGAAATAAACGCATTCCTTGACATTGAAGGAATACCCTTGGTAGTTAAAACTATATTCAACTTACTTTTTCAATCAACAAAATTCAATCCTGTTTGTTTGTTTTCTTTAAATATTAACGCGAGTGGATTGAAAGTCATTTTAATAATGAGAATTACATAATTAAAAATAACTGTTAATTATGATAAGAAAAATTTTGAATTTATTCTAATTTGGTTCCTTCTACCATTTTAAAAGAAATTCGATAGCAGCCTGGTACCTTGTGAATAGCATGCCTCATTGTGAGGATGTCAACTATCCATCGTTTATCCAGACAGCCCAATTTCTATTAATTTTATATCTAGACAGCTGACCCTAATAAGTAAAATTAAATAGATGACATAATTTCGGTATAATAAATAATAGCAGTGACATAGATTGAGAGGATACTATTTATTTACAACTAAGTGTTAACCACCACCTAATTCCAAATCAATCGCTTTGCAATGAACCCTTCAGATGGAGAAGTGATCTACACTAACAATTATCCAGAATTATCCCTAAAGGAGGTTTGTACTGGCGATACCGCAATTAATCTGTCTGATGGGGAGGTAGACCTTACTGCTAGCATACATGATTTAATTACATCGCCTACAAACTGGTGATGAAAATCACGAAATTTATTTGTGAATAGATTCTGGTTTGGCACACTTTCTTTTCGTGTTTTAATGCGTAACAAATAAAATTCGATCAATGCACAGTTTTTTTTTCATCTTTTTAACTACGGTAGTAATTAAAGGTATTTATTTATTTTATTTTATTTTATATTACAGATGTTTCAAAAATAATAATTTATTTAGATTAAATATTTTTCTATTTAATTAATTTAAAATTCAAAATTAATTTATATGTCTTTTCAAGATATCTGATTTTAAAAAAAAATCATCCTAAACATGATATTTTGTAAAAAATAAAATATCTAAAGTTTTTTCATTTAATTAAAAAATATTAATTAAATAAACTTAATTTTATTTTTTTTACAAAGTATTTAATTAAAATCAAATTTTTTAAATTAATTAAATAAACAGAAAAAAATAAAACAGATATACATCATCGACGCAGTTCATATAAATATAAATGCAAGATATGTATATATCTCAATTTTATGATCGAATCAAAACTCTGATAAATTTCAGTCTCATATTGAAGATAAACTATAAGAATTCTTTTCTGAGTTAGTTTCTTGTATCCCGATTGCATCAGGCTCCTATGATAAACTGTGATATATAAATATATCACATCAATATCGAAATATATGAAAATATCTCGATCCAAGACAGCCCGGACAGCACCACCACTGCGGCCACTAGCCACTGCCGGCACTGCCCATGCCGCCGCCCCCTTCAGGCAGCTTTTGCCGCCATTCCCGAGCTCCATTTTCGATACCATTTTTTTTTTGAAAAATACTATTTTTCTGTCAAAAAATCAAACTGAAAATAGTCCAAAAAACAGCCATCAAAAAGCCCCAAAATAGCCGTCGCCGCCGCAGCTACCCCTCCGTCACCGTCGTTCTCTGTCTCCCGTTTTGGCTTTTTCCGTGGTGGTTTTGGCTCCTTTTAAAAAAAAACATTGCACTAATATCCAACAACATGTTGCTTCAAATAACATCTTGAAAATAGTCCCGAAAAAGCCCCGAATAGCCCGCGTCACCTCGCACAAGGTCGCCGTTGTTGTCGCTTTTTGCCACCTATTTTGATGCTATTTTTTCATCTTTTTGGACTTTTGTTCAGTATTAGTTTACGGCTATTTTATGTCAAAAAATTTGCTCAAAACCAGTCTCCAAAATTACACAAAAAACCATCGAGAAATGGCTCTGAACCACCACCGGTTGGGCTATTTTTGTGCCATTTGTTTTTGTGTTTTTTGGATATGTTTTAGTACTATTTGTAAGCCTAAAAATTGTTGGAAAAACTACTAGAAAAACTATCAAAAAATCTTTGGAAAAACCACCACAATCTGTGGCCTATAACTCCCGAAATCACCGCTGGTGCACCGTCCGTTCTTTGTGTTTTTGGATATTCAACATATTCTTGAATATTCTAAAATAATATTTAAAAATAAATAATAGCTATTACATCGAAAATCCATGTCCCGTAGGCTCACATTTGATCTAAAAAATCTTAAACTATCACGATCAACTCTCGTGATTAAAAAATTAATTATAATCATCATTCAAACCACTCAATCAAACGTGAATAAAAAGATGATCATAAAATCAAGATTAGAACGCCTGTAAAATAAAATTAGCACAGTTCTAAATCTACCCGGCACCTCGATAAACCGTAAATAAAAAATAAAACGGTTTTGATACCAATTGTTGGAGGTAAAACTGCTAAGATCATTGATTTGTAAATGATTTTTTGATAAAAATAACTGAACGGGCAATCGCCAAAATGGGTTACAGATAAAACTTTTGAAGTTGAACAATCAAAATAAAAACCTGTGCCACCACAGTTAATTTAGATGAATACATTTTCGATCGATTCTCTAACTACGGTTTTTGATTCTGAGTTAAGCTCCCGTCAGATCTTCTACAGTATTTTTTTATGCGATTTTCGAATGTAGTGTGAGTTACAATCCTTCGAGAATTCATACCGATAGAACCTGGTCAGCTTTTGTCTTGAAGACAAGTTATGAATTTGGTTCAGACTTTGGGGTGAATTCCCGGTAAATACCTTGGGCACATCTCTTTCAAATTCCTGGGTCGTATCTCAGACTTTGGGTTGACGCTAAGTAGAGCATCACTGACTCTTTAAGTGGATGGCGTAGGCTAGCCTAACCCATATTGTTGTGATTGCGTAAGACGATTATGGTATAAAACCAGACAATATCGTATCCTTTCACAACGAGGGTAAATTGTTGTGGCTTAAGAGGTCAATTGCTAATAAAGTCCACTCTTTGGATATTTCTGGCGTTGAGTCTGTCTGGTTGTTCTTGTGGTCGGTGTGTCGGTTGGTCACATGCATAACATAAATTATCATTATACCTATTGAATTTCTAATTTATGTCTTTAAACTTCAATCCTGCTATGTGATCATGAAAATCTTGTTCCGAAATGATAGTTGAAATTGATTGTTGTTTAAGTTATCTTAGTAGGGTTTCTAAAATGTTTTTCTTGGTTTTGGCTCATAGCGTTGATGCCATAGGTGAAAACTAAGATTTTGTTGAACCAGAGGAGTTCCTAGTGGATCAAGATTTTGGAGCATTTTAAGAAGATCAAGTTTAAATTTCTTTTAGATAAGTTGAAGTAGTTGTTTTCATGTCCCTTTTGTATTGGCTTTGAAAACTTTTTCGGGTGAATGTAATTGTAAATTTTGTGGTGATGTTGAGAAAAATCTAATGCCTATGGATGTATTTATTTATATTTTAATTATAATTTAACTCGTTAGCTTAATCCTTATTATTAAATGTATATCTTAACGTTTTTGAGATTTGGGGTGTTACAATATGGAAAGGAGCAGTGTTAGTCATTCACAATGACCTACCATCCCCTCAACACTCAAGATTGGAGATTAAACCTGATCAGGAACAAACCTTTCTCACGGGATTCACTTTAGAAGACATGCCACATTAGCTATGAGCTAGGGTCGAATATGTTGCGTAAGTACCTGTTGGAGGATTTTGCTAATTTAGTGTTGCCACAATCATGAAGCATGTGGGATTGGTTATGAGAACAATAACGAAGATGTTGTTTAGATGAAGAAAGATGCTAGGAAAGGGTTATGGTCAGGAGAGAAGGAGGAGAAATGAAGACTAGAAAATAGTCATCCCGTCTATGCATTAAAATTTCATTTTGGTCTGTTGTTTCGATTAGTATAGAAACGTACGGAAACATTTTGAAATATCTCAAAAATATTTTGAAAATATTTTGAGAACATTTCAAATGCAACAAAGTTAGAAATGTATGGAAACCTATGGTAAAATTTGTGTATAAAAGACTAATAATTAATTAATTATACAAATAGAGATTTATGTAATTATTCACATGAAAGTACAAGTGTAAAACTAAAAAAAAACTAATAAAAGAACATGTGTAGAAGTTTACTTAGGCAAAGTAAAATACAACCACGGTATAATTTTTGAAAAGAAAATTGAAAAAATATTTATGAAAGATTAAATTTTGTTCTGTAAACTCTTTAGGTATATTACGCAATGATCATGTGTTTCTAATGAAACACTGGAATTTCATTATGCCACTAGTTCTTCTTTTCACTCGCTTAGAAAATGAAAATGTTTTAACCTTTTCGATTGAAAGAAATCAAAATTTTGTTTGTTGATGCTACCTACAATGAATGGAAGACGGATCATAGCAGGAGACAATTTTTTCTTTTGCGAGTTTCCAGAGCCATGGAAAGATCAAGAAACTGGATTGAAGTGCCTAGGTTTGGAGACTTACTTTGACCTCCACCCTCATCTAAGTGATGAAGGAGGAGGTGATAAGGAATCAATGAAGGTGCTAGAAGATTAGATCGACTTAATTGATGAATCATCGCTACAACTTCTCTTTGCCAATATGGACCTTGAGGATGGAGAAGAAGATGTTGCAATGATACTGGAACACTAAGAGCTCAAGGACTTTTCAGAATGGATCACAAATGCTAAAGGAGAGTTAAAAAATTAGAGTTTCGAGAGTTTTTTCCAGATGAATGTTGAGTCATCCGAATCGTCCAAAATGGAATACGATTCCGAGTTTGAGTGCGAGCCTAATAAGGATTCTAGTAGTGAATCTGTACCTAGCGTGGCTAGATTTGAGTTTATTGTATAGGTTGGGTCATTGAAACGACGGAACCCACTATTCCTTTATCCATTTACTACTTTTTTATTTACTATGTTTTTGATACCTAGTAGAATACAATTTCCTTTTTCTCGACATTTTTCCTCGAAAAAAGAAAAAAAAATTGTGGTCGGGAAGGTTATAGTAGCCAAAGCCGTTGGAAATTTTATTTTATACATTGGAAAAATATGTTTTGTTATTAATAGACTAAGAAGGGGAAAAGAATAACTAAAAGAAAGTAAATCAATTAGTTATGTGGAGACCCGATACGTTCTAATTAATTAATTTTATTAACGTAATTAAATTCTTGAAATTAATTTTTGATAATATATGTTACATGTTATATGCGGTTGGCATGTCTAGATACCAAGGATATTAATTCAATATTAATTCTATGATGTTATTGTTAAAGACAAACTGCTAAGATCATTAATTTGTAAATGATTTTTCGACAAAATGAAACTGGACGGGCAATCCCCAAAACAGGCTTCAGATAAAAACTTTTTGATATCCAACGATAAAAAAAAACCCGTGCCACCACAGTTAATTTAGATGAATACCATTTGGTCGATTTTTTAACTACAAATTTTGATTTTTCGAGTTGAAGCCCTGGTCAAACTTTTTACTATATTTCCGATGAGATTCCCAAATGTTGTGTGTGTAACAATCCTTCAAAAACTAAAATCGGTAGAACCTGGACAACCTTAATCTTGAAAGACAACTTATGAATTTGGTTTATTCTAGCCATATATTTATAGGGTTACAGTAGGAATCTGTGAAGTAATTATGACATAAACTTCTAGTGTAACCTAGATACCCATCCAGTGATTTTCGTAAATATGCAAACCTCTCAGCAGTTTCTATAATTATAAAAACTTTGCAACGATTTTTACAATTTTCATAAAATACTAAATTATAATTTATACCACTAAAGAATAGTAACTGCATTCTTAGCCATAATCTCAAGACCAATTTGTATTGAGCTCATGTTATTAAATACTTAACTCATCTTCCCACGTTAAGATTCTCGATACCCAACTATTAAATTTAATTACTAACAATTTAATTTAATCGGTATTTTTAAGATTCTTTAAACCATTCCGCTTAACTTATTTGATCGTCGAATAATGAAATCCACCTGCAAGATTTGGCCTGGTCAAAACCTATAAGCTTCCTTAAGGGGTATCGTCAATCCCAAACAATCGAGATGTGAATTCTGTCAATAATTAATATTTACCATATAATTAATGTCGCTATCCAACTCATCGGGACTATTGACCCATAAAAGATCGCACCCTCTAATGAATTAAATATATGTAAATAATAATTATTTTAAGATTAAGAATATAAGCACTCATAATAACCTAAGGGTATAAATTAATTTATATAGTCAGTATAAAATTAATTATTTCAATGTGGTCCTGTTCAATACACACAAAGTGTATTAGCACAGCGAGTTAGAACAATAGACGATGCTATTATCTATTCCCCATATGTAAGACAGGCATACTAAAACTCTATGCTACGGTCGTACCGATGGTTTGTCTATTTCCATCTAAACTATGAACCAAACTTACATTCTGTAAGAACCTATAATCTGATTTTCTGTGTGCAAGCCATACTCTACACAGTAGATTAAATACTGTATAGAATAAATAACAGCCATCCATAACATTAAAGAAATGATATTGTATATAATACTCATTAAGATTCTTATAAATTGAAAAAATAATTTTATTAAAATAAATTAAATACTAAAACCAAATAAAATTCATGATTTTTAACAAACAACCCTAACAATCTTCCACTTATACTCAAAATCATGCTTCCATATATCTAACTCCCATGCCCTCTACATTAATGTCAAAAGTCTTAGCCGATAGGTTCTTTGTAAAAAGATCTATAAGATTGTCTCTTGATGCAGTCTTAATCATAGCAACATCACCCTTCTATACAATTTCTCGTATCAAGTGATACTTACACTCAATGTGCTTTCTTTTCTTGTGGACTCTTAGCTTTATCGAGTTTACAACCGCTCCGCTATTGTCACAATAAAATGTAATAGTCGACTAAACTAAAGCTACCACATTTAAAGGTACCAATATTAAAACCTGTATAGAATGTGGTGACACAGGTTTTAATTTTGATCGTTCGACATCAAAAGTTTTATCTGAAATCCGTTTCGGCGATTGCCCGTTCAGTTATTTTTATCAAAGAATCATTTATAAAAATAATGATCTTGGCAGTTTTGCCTCCAACAATTGGTATTAGAGCCGTTTTATTTTTTATTTACGATTTATAGAGGGGTCGAGTAAATTTAGAACTGTGCTAATTTTATTTTGTCGGCGTTCTAAACCCAATTTTATGACCATTTTTAATTCATGTTTGATTGAATAGTTTAGATAATGATTATATAATCTCAAGACCATCTTGCATTGAGCTCATGTTATTAAATGCTTATTATTTCTCCCCACGTCAAGATTTTTGATACCCTCCAATTAAATTTAATTACTAACAATATAATTTAATTGGCATCTTAACATTTTTTAAGTCATTTTTCTTAACTTATTTGACCATTAGATAATCAAATCCACATGCAGGGTTTGACCTAGTCAAAATTTATAAACTTTCTTAAGGGGGTATCGTCAATTCTGATCTTTCGGGATGTGAATTCTATCAATAATTAATATTTTTATGTAAATAATACCGCTATCCAACTCACTGAGAATATAGACCCACATAAGATCGCACTCTCTAATAAATCAAAATAACAAATATTAAATATACGTAAATCAATAATTATTTTAAGATTAAGAGGATAAGCACTATTCATAATAACCTTGGAGTATAAATTAATTTATATAATCAGTATAAAATTAATTACCTCAAATGTCCTATTCAATACACACAAAGTGTATTAGCACAGAGAGTCAAAATAATAGACGACGCTATTATCTATTCCCCGTAACCAAGATAAGCCTACTAAAACTCCGTACTACAGTCGTACCGTTGGTATGTCCATTTCCATCTAAACTGTGAACATAAAACTTATATTCTGCAAAAATCTAAAATCTGATCTTCTGTGTACAAGTCGTAATCTACACACCAGATTAAATATTATATAGATTATCAGATATCCATGCATAATATTAAAAAAATGATACACATACATTACTTATAAAGATTCTCATAAAATAAAAAATTAATTTTATTAAAATAAAATTAATTACTAAAACTATGATTTTCAGTATACCAACCTTAACAGTAATTTCAATGAACAGTAGGACAAAGATACAAATCATTGGCAAAAGGCTAAGAATTCAGAGATAGAATCTATGTATTTTAATTAGGTCTAAAAACTTGTAGAACCACCTAAAGAGATAAAACTCATTAGATGTAAGTGGATCTACAAGAGAAAGAGAGGAGCAGACGGAAAAATTGAAACCTTTAAAGTTAGACTTGTTGCCAAATGATTCACTTAGAAAGAAGAGATCGATTATGAGGAAACCTTTTCGCCGGTAGCCATACTTAAATCTATCAGGATTCTCTTATCCATTGCGGCTCATTTCGATTACGAAATTTGACAAATGGATGTCAATGCAGCTTTCCTTAACTGAAATATTGACGAGTGTATCTATATGGTACAACTAGATGGTTTCATAGTAAAAGGCTAGGAGCACATGTTGTGCAAGTTTAAGATATCCATTTATGGACTTAAGAATGTATCAAGATCTTGGAATACTCGATTTAATCAAGCCATAAAGTCTCATGATTTTGATCAGAGTCTAAATGACTCCTGTGTGTACAAGAAGGGTGATGGAAGCATGGTAGTCTTTCTAGTAATTTATATAGATGATATCATGCTCATCGAAAACGATGTGGGGGTACTATCTTCGGTAAAAGTATGGTTATCTGCGCAGTTCGATATAAAAGATTTGGGAGAAACTAGTCACATCTTTGGGATCAAACTTTTACGAGATCGAAAACAAAAGATGTTAGGCTTATCACAAGCAAAGTATATCGATAATATTCTTACTCATTTTTGCTTGTAGGATTCTTTCAGGCATGGAATCACTCTATCTAAGAATCAGTGTTCTAAGACACCTAATGAGATAGATGTTGAAGACAAAACTGCTAAGATCATTATTTTTGTAAACGACTTTTCGATAAAAATAACTAGACGTGCAATCATCGAAACGGACTCTAAATAAAACTTTTGATGTCGAACGATGAAAATTAAAACCTATGCCCCCACAATTAATTTAGAAAAACACCTTTTTAGTCCGATTCTCAACCTACGATTTTTTATTCCGAGTTGAAGCTCCCGTCAGATCTTCTACTGTATTTTCTTATGTGATTCTCAAACGTAGTATGGGTTATGATCCTTCGAGAACTCTTACCGGCAGAACCTGATTAGCTTTAGTCTTGAAGAGAAGTTATGAATATGGTTCAGCCTACCTACATATTTATAGGGTTATAGCAGAGACCTGTGGAGTAATTATAACATAGACTTCTAGTGTAACCTAGATACCCATCTAGCAGTTTTTTTAATTATGCAAATCTCTTAGTGGTATCTGTAATTATGAAAATCTTGCAGCGATTTCTGCAATTTATATAAAATACTAAATTACAATTTACACTACTAAAGAAATATAATTACACTCTAAGCCATAATCTCAAGACCTTCTTGCATTGAGCTCCTGTTACTAAATGCTTAACTCATTTTTCCACGTTAAGATTCCCGATATCTGCTAATTAAATTTAATTACTGATAATTTAATTTAATCGGCATCTTC
Source organism: Heliamphora pulchella (assembly GCA_032270985.1). Taxonomy (NCBI): domain Eukaryota; kingdom Viridiplantae; phylum Streptophyta; class Magnoliopsida; order Ericales; family Sarraceniaceae; genus Heliamphora; species Heliamphora pulchella. The sequence goes on along the minus strand of JAULJZ010137500.1, from coordinate 15,057 downwards.
AAATTTTTTAAGCCCTTCCATTTAATTTATCTGACCACTGAATAATCAAATCCACCTGTAGGGTTTGGTCCGGTCAAAACTTATAAGCTTCCTTAAGAGAGTATCGTCAATCCCAATCATTTAAGACGTGAATTTCGTCAATAATTAATATTTATCATATAAATAATATCGCTATCCAACTTTTTGGGAATATAGACCCATATAAGATCGCACCCTCTAATGAATCAAAATAACAAATATTAAATGTACGCAAATCAATAATTATTTCAATATTAAGAGTATAAGCACTCTCATAATAACTTTGGAGTGTGAATTAATTTATATAGTCAGTATAAAATTAATTACTCCAATGTATCTCATTTAATACACACAAAGTGTACTAGTACAGAGAGTCAGAACGATAAACGACATTATTATCTGTTCTCCGTAACCAACATAGGCCTACTAAAACTTTAAACTATATTCGCACCAATGGTATGTCCATTTTCATCTAAATTGTGAACAAAAACTTATATTCTGCAAGAGCCTAAAATCAGTTCTTTTGTGTGCAAGCCGTACTCTACAGACCAGATTAAATACTGTACATAATAAATGACAACCATGCATAACATTTAAAAAAATAATATTGCATATATTACTCATTAAGATTCTAATAAAATAAAAAATTATTTTTATTAAAAAAATTAAATACTAAAACTAAATAAATCCATGATTTTAGTATACAATCTCCCACTTATATTCAAAATTATGTTGCCATACATCTGGCTCCCATACCCTCTACATGACTATCAAAAGTCTTAACTAGTAAACTCTTTGTAAAAGGATCTGTAAGATTGTCTCCTGATGCAATCTTGGTCACAGCAATATCACCCTTCTATACAATTTCTCATATCAAGTGATACTTACGCTTAATGTGCTTTCCTTTCTTTTGGACTCTTGGTTCCTTCGTGTTTGCAACCGCTCCACTATTATCACAGTAAAGTGTAATAGCCAACCGAACTGAAGGGACCACATCTAGATCCAATTGGAAGTTTCTGAGCCAAGCGACCTCCTTTGCTACTTTAGAAGCTGCCACGTACTCGACCTACATGGTGAAATTAGCAATGCAGGATTGCTTGATACTCCTCCAATTAATGGCTTCACCTTCTAAGGTAAACACATATCTTGAGGTAGACTTACAAAAAATTTTGTCTGACTAAAAATCTGAGTCTGTGTACCCTAAAAGTACTAAACTGTCTGTATGGTAAACCAACATATAATTCTTAGTTCTTTTCAAGTACTTGATTATATTTTTTACCACAATCTAATGCTCATGTCCTAGGTTAGACTGATATCTGCTAACCATGCCAACGGCAAAGCAGATGTCAGGTTTAGTGCAAAGCATAGCATACATTAGGCTTTCTACTGTCGAAGCATAAGAAATTGCTTTCATCTTCTTTATCTCATCAGGTGTCTTAGGACACTGACCCTTAGATAGAATGATTCCATACCTGAAAGGGAGAAACCCTTTCTTGGAATCCAGCATGCTAAAACGAGTAAGGATATTATCGATATGCTTTGCTTGTAATAAGCCCAACATCATTTATTTTTGATCTCGCATAAGACTGATCCTAAGGATGTGGCTGGCTTCTCCCAAGTCCTTCATGTCAAACTGCCCAGATAATTATAATTTTACGATAAATAATGCCCTTACATCGTTTTTGATGAGTATGATATCATCTACATAAAGTACTAGAAAGATCACCACGCTTCAATCACGCTTCTTATACACACAGGACTCATCTGAACTTTGATCAAAATCATAAGACTTTATAACTTAATCAAATCAATTATTTTAACACCTTGATGCCTACTTAAGTCCATAAATGGATCTCTTAAGTTTGCACAACATGTGCTCTTAGCCCTTTGCTATGAAACCATCTGGTTGTATCATATAGATACGCTCGTCAAGAATTCTATTAAGGAAAGCTGTCATGACATCCATTTGCTAAATTTTGTAATCGAAATGAGCAGTAATAAATAAGAAAATCCAGATAAACTTAAGTATGGCTACTGGCGAAAAGGTTTTCTCATAATCGATCTTTTCTTTCTGAGTGAAATCTTTTGCAACAAGCCTAGTTTTGAAGATTACAACCTTCCCGTGTACTCCTCTTTTCCTCTTGTAAATCTATTTGCATCCAATGGATTTTATTCTTTCGAGTCGTTCTACAAGTTTTCAGACTTGATTAGAATACATAGATTCTATCTCTAAATTCATAGCCTTTTACCAAAGATCTGCATCTTTGTCCTAAAGTGGTTCAGTATAGTTATAGGGTTCGGTATTCAGTTCTGCTAGGATCTTGTCAAAAGACTCTGCCAAGAACATATACCGATCAGGTTGACGAACAACCCTTCTACTACGACAAAGCACTACCTGTGTCTGTGTACTAGTAGTAACACGCTGTGCAGAATCTAAACCCTGTGCACTAACACCTTGTTCATGATTTGTACATGTCCTGATAATTCTCCCACTACAACGAGGCAAAGAGATATCAGTGACTTGTGGTTCCTCTTCCATTCTACTGGTATTTCCTCTCATTTCCTCTAGAATAATTTTAATATTGGGCCTATAGTCTATAATATAATTTCCTTCCAAGAATCAGGTATTGTTGCTAACAATGACCTTTTGATCCTTAGAATTATAAAATAGACCACTTTTTATTTTTTTGGGATACGCCATAAAAAATAGACTTCTGTCTTTGGTTCGAACTTACCTGCGTTCCCTTTCAACACATGTGCTGGACACCCCCAAATCTGAATATGTCTTAAACTAGGCTTATGCCCGATCCACAATTCTGTAGGAGTAAAAGGTACTGACTTAAAAAGTACCAAGTTCAGAATGTAAGCCACTATCTCTAACGTGACTTCCCAAAATGAATCGGGTAAACCTGAATAACTCATCATAGATCTTACCATTTTCATAAGAGTCATATTCCTTTTTTCGGCTACACCATTTTGTTGCGGAGTGCCCGGTGCAGTCAATTGGGATATAATTCCTTCCGATGAAAAGTAGTCCATAAACTCTCCAAAGAGACATTTCCCACCATGGTTGGATCGTAGTGATTTGATACTTTTATCTAGAAGCTTCTACACTCCGCCTTAAATTTTTTGAATTTCTCAAAGTATTCAGACTTACAGTGCATCAAATAAATGTATTGTTACCTTGAGTAGTCATCAATAAATTTGAAAAGGTACTCAAAGTCACCTCTAACCTAGATTGTCATAGGATCACATACATCAGAATGAACCAGTTCCAACGGTTCTTTAGCTCTATAGCCTTTGGCCAAAAAGTGCCTCTTGATCATCTTACCTTCTAAATAGGATTCACAGACTAGAAGTGCCCCCACTTCTAATGAATTCAAAGGTTCATTTTCTACAAGTCTATTTATTCTTTTTAGATTAATATGATACAAGTGTAAGTTCCAAAGAAACGTTTGATTCATTAAAGAAGGAAACTTTCTCTTATATGATAAATTAGATTGTTATTCAATTCAGTTAGTTACAGTGTAGGAAAGATTGGAGTAATAGCATAAAGATCATCCACCAATGTACCAGAACAGATAATCCCTTTATTATCCTTAATAACCACAGAGTTATTAAAATAAATCAAATATTTGTCTTTAACCAATCTAGAAATGGAAACTAAATTCCTTCTAATGGAAGGTATATAAAGACAATCTCTTAATTTTAAAACTCGATCTCTATTAAAACTAAGAGTAACATCTCCCTCTACAACTATTGTTACCTTTATATTATTGTCAATATGCAGGTAAATCTCCCCATCACTAAGTTATCAGGTTTTCTAAAACTCCTGTAATAAATTGTAGATATGATTAGTGGTTCCCGTATCTACACACCAGGTACCGGTAGATAAAATCGCTAAACATATTTTTATAACCAGTGAACAGAAATTACCCTGATTGTTTTACTTGCTAAGATAAACTTGTCATTGCTTTTTTCAGTGTCGTGTCTGATTGTAGTAAAAACATCTACCTTTCAATTTTTTCACACCAGTTCGTAGCCCACTAACTACTCTGAAAACGATGTCACCCTATTTCTGAATCTTTTTCTTCTTCTTGCATTTCGGCCCAGAAGAAGAACCCTTTTAAAAAATAGTCATTTCATGGTATTGAAGGAATACCGTTGGTAGTTAAAGTTATATCTAAGTTACTTTCTCAATCAATAAAATTTGGTTACGTTAGTTTAAATTCTTTGAGTATAACCGTGAGTGAATTAAAAGCCATTTTATTCTTGAGAATCACATATTTAAAAATAATCGTTAATTATGATGAGCAAAATTTTGAATTTATTTTAATTTCGTTCTCTGTACCATTTTAAATGAAATTCAACAGCAGCCTAGTACCCTGTGAATAGCATGCCTCGATGGGAGGTCGTCTACTATCCATTGTTTGTCCAGACAGGCCAATTCTTGTTAATTTTACCATCTAGGCAACTGACCCTGCCAAGTAAAATTAAATAGCTGACATAGATTCGGTCTAGTAAATAATAGCAGTGACTCAGATGAAAAGAATATTATTTATTTATAGCTAAGTGTTAACCACCACTTAATCCCAAATCAATTATTTTACAATGAACATTTCAGATGGAGAAGTGATGCACACTAATAATTATTCAAAATTATTCCTAAAAAAAATTTGTACTGGCGATACAGTAATTTATCTGTCCGACAGGGAGGAAGGCCTTACTGCCAACACACAGGATTTAATTACATCGCCTACAAACTAGTGATGGAGACTGCTGGATTTTTCTATAAATAAATTCTCTCTCCCACTTAGATTTTTTAAAAAAAATTGAGGGTTATAAAAATATGTCTAATTAAAATAAATTTATTAATTTCAGAAACCACATGATCTGAAAGAGTCCAAAACTTCTTTCCGTGTACACGATTCCAAAGATTTCGATTTGTCAAACCATCTTTTCGTATTTTAATGGGCAACAAATAAAATTCGATGAATGCAAAATTTTTTCTTCAGCCTTTTAGCTAAGGTAGTGATTAAAGTCATTCAATTATTTTATTTTGGTTACATATTTTTTAAAAAATAATAATTTATTTTGATTAAATAATTTTTTATTTAATTAATTCAAAGTCCAGAATTAATTTTCACATTTTTTTAAGATATCCGATTTAATAAAAAAATTATCTTAAAACGTAATATTTTGCAAAAAAATAAAATATTTAAAATTTTTCTATTTAATTAATAACTTTAATTTTAAAAATTTTAATTTTTTTTTGGGTAATTAAATGTAACATAAAGAAAAAAGAAAAAAGGAACATGTTTACAATGAGCATACCCCAGACCTTACATGCCCAAAGAAACCAAGAGCAAAAGGCTAATGGCTAAACCATAACCGAACCAGAACAAGATAACAAACCTACAAAGGGCAAACTAAAAAGCAACAGAGAGGAAGACCACAGTTGCCTCCCCCATAAAAAAAGGAGGAGGAAATAAGGCCAGCCAAAACATAAAAACAAGACTTATAAGCTAAGCCGAAACCCAAATATCACCTGAGCAGGAAAGCACCGAAAGCGGATCAAACTGGCATAAGGATAAGACAAACCCAATACCATAACAAAAAAAGGACACCTGAACCGAGACATGAAGAAAGTCTCCCTAGAGCGAAAAAACCAACAGAGATCCGACTGATACAAGAGGGATATACAGCTGAACCGAGAGCAACAAAGCACCTGACCCAAGCATGAAATAAATCACCCAGTGCAACCAATCAAACTTGAGGCTTTAACAGCAACCAACATCACAAATAACAGTCCCAAAGAGTAACCAGAATACCTTCCCAAGCAGAACTAAAACCTCTTGAGGAAATTCGATTATCCACCATAATATCCACACAAAAAATCCTTGTACAGCCAGCACGCAAAACCTTTATGAGCCAAGGAAGACATTGAAACAAGTACAAGAAGCTATCCTCCAAAAAAAGCAGAACCACCAACCAACAACCAATCTCTAAAACCCAGCAAAGTACAAAAAAGGATGGGAAACAACTAGACTAATAGAGAGAATCCACCCAATCAGATAACCACCAAAAACATGGAGATAAGAACATCCCACATAGATAAAACCTAAAAATAGAACTAAAAATAAGAGGAAAAAAAACACAAATGCCAAAAGCTATGAACATCCCTCATAGCTAGGAAAACACAAAAGGGACAAATGCGTGTCCCATAGGACCACTCCAAACATCGCAGCAACCAGCCACAAGCCTCAAACCAGCTTAGGTTTCTTCTTTTTAGGGGTAGCCGGAATGCGAGACTTGAAAACCAAAAGGATGGCATGAAGAAAAAACTGATGAACACACGCACCTAAAGGACACCTCACAACACTCCACTCAAGAGAATCACTCGACACTCCAAAGATAAGATAGAAGCAAATCTCACAAAGCCACCCCTACTTTAAAGACCTGCACACGTGACAAACAAATTACAAGGATAAATACAAGCCTCACATCACTCGCACAAGAGAAAATAGCTCTCCAAGAAAAGTGGATCAAAGCTCCCCAATGAAAGCTCAACACTTCAACGAAAAAAAGCAAAGCTTACAAGGCTTCCACATCGTTGAAAAAACTGCACAAGTGAACAAACGCAAGTAAAATAATTAACCAAACCTCATTCCCTCACATAAAAGAGCATATACCTCACATCACTCACATAAGCTGAAAAGCTCAACCCTCCAAAAAAGGGAAAACAAAGCTCACAAACATCCATGCATAAAGCCAAGCTGCAAAAAACAAACCAGATTAATAATGGGCTGTTGTAGTAAAAACATCCATAGCCAAACCCCAATCACACTGGATCTCCTTATTGACTGGGTTAATAGGCACTTTCCTACGAGAAGACAACCTCTCTCTGACCATATCAGAAATATCTCTCAGAACACTCTCCCAAACTTTCTGTTTACCCTGGAATTTCTTAAGATTCCGCACCCTCCAAATGCAATAAACCGTGGTGGAAAAGGCTAGTCTCTTAAGAATGGCATTAAGGGTATTGCCCACTACTCTCGAGGCAAAAGCATCTCGCCAAGCCAGCCAAGACGTCTCGGACCAGGTAATCCTACACTTGGCTAAGACTCTCATCCAGACAGCCTGAGAAAAAGGGCAGGCGAAAAACAGGTGGTCATGAGACCCGGTAGCTCCGGAACACAAACAAAAATTAGCATCGTACTCAAGGCCGAACAACCTAAGACGATCACCCATACTAAGACGACCCCTAACAGCAACCTAGAGAATGAAACTAACCCTAGGAATATGACTCTTAAACCAAACTAATTTATTCCACAGGGGGACAGGCTTATGATCCCGAATCTCCTCCTAGAGAGAATCAATAGAGAACCTATTACCATTAAGAAACCATTTTAACCCTATCACACTGAGATGCATCCGGGAGAAAATGGACCTCTCTCTGCATCTCCAGAAGATCCATAGAGATCGCAGTGGGCCACTTCTAATGGGAGCCCTCAACAATACTCTAAACTTTCGCATCCATACCCAAATCAGAGTCATACACAATCTGAGACCCCTTGGCTTCAATCACAGAACTCCACGGGTGCCAGGGGTCATGCCACAAGAACGTATCCTCCCCATTACCAATCTCATATTGGACAAAGCGCTTGACTAAAGGCCTAAGCTGTAGAATTTTCCTCCAGCACCAAGAGGCCGACTGGGGTATCTTAACTACCCAGAAAAACTTACCCCGAAGGATATTTGATTTAATCCACATACACCACATGGATACATCTCCTCCAGTTAAGAGGAACCAAATATGCTTAGTCACAGCGGCTTTATTTCACATGACAAGGGATTTAATTCCCAGGCCACCTTCTTTCCTGGGGACACAAATCTCATCCCATGCAACTTTAGCACCAGAAGACTTCATCTCTGGACCACTCCACAAAAAGGCCCGAAGTAAGCCTTCCACTTCACGAAAAAACTTTCTTTGGGAGGATGAACAAGGATGACCAATAGACTTGCATGGAGAAAAGAATAGAGCCAATCAATTGAACTCTACCCGCATAAGAAAGGAATTTGCCAGTCCAAACTTGAATCCACCTTGCAATCTTATCAATCAAAGGCTTACAATCCTTATAAGAGAGCTTAGTGGTAATAAGGAGAACCCCTAAATACCTAACAGGGAGGGAACCCTCCCTGAAGCCAAGAACATTCAAAATATCCTATTTAATAGCCTCGTCGACACCTGAGAAATATATGTCACTCTTGTGGGGGCTAGGGCAGAGGCCAGACAGCTTCTGAAAGTCATCTAACACTTGCCTAATAACATGAACGGAATTCACATCTGCTTTAGAGAAGACCATAAGGTCATCAGCAAAACAAAGGTGAACGATCTTGTTTTTCTCACATCTCCAGTGACAGTGGAAAGGCATCTCTTGCGTATGTTTCACAAACAACCCAGACAGAACCTCTATAGCCATAACAAAAAGGTAAGGGGATAAGGGGTCCCCTTGTCGAAGACCTTTTCGGCCTTGAAAGAACCCATGAAGCTCACCGTTAATACTAATACAAAAGCTAGGAGAGGTAACACACTCAGTTATCCAAGTAACCATACACTCGAGGAAACCCATGCCCTGGAGAATCGCAACCATGAAATCCCGCCGGACATTGTTGTAGGCTTTCATAATATCTACTTTAAGCGCACACCTCGGACCACGACCGCTCTTGTGGTAATCCCTAAGGAGCTCCTGGGACAAAAAGATGTAATCTGCTATCCTCCTACCTTTAACAAAAGCAAATTGGGCTGGAGAAATAATCTCAGCCAGAGAGCCCTTGATCCTATTAGCAACGATTTTAGATATACACTTGTAAATAGTGTTGCAGCAGGAAATAGGGCGATACTCCTTAATGGAAGAAGGATTCGATACTTTAGGGATGAGAGCTAATTTTATTTTTCTTTACAAAATATTTAATTAAAATTAAATTTTTTGAATTAATTAAATTAACAAGAATATATAAAATAGATATACATCATCCACACAATTCATAAGAATATAAATGTAAGATATGTATATATTCCAGTTTTATGATCAAATCGAAACTCTAAAGAGTTTTAGTCTTCTATTTTGAAGATAAACTGTAATAATCTTTTTCTAAATCAACTGCTTGCATCTCGATTGCATCTGGACTCTCTGATTTTCTAAATCAACTGCCCAATGCTGCGACTCCCGAACTCCATTTCGACGCCGATTTTTCTAAAAAATAAGTCTCGAAAAATATTATTTTTCTGTCAAAAAATTAGAATGAAAATAGTACTTTTTTTCGACGCCGGTACAACTCGTTTGGACGTTTTTTCGTGGTGTTTTTGGCTCTCATTTTTTTTAGAAAGTAGCACTGATATCCAACAACATGTTGTTTTGAAGAATGCCTTGAAAACAGTCCCGAAAAAGCTCCAAAAATAGCTCGAAAAGCCGCAGCCGCTTCTGCCACCCAAGCTCCGTTGCCTATTTTTCTACTGTTTTTTCAATCTTTTGAATTGTTTTCTAGTATTATTTTACTGCTATTTTATGCCTAAAAACATGATCAAAACCAGTCTCGAAAATAACACAAAAAACTATAAAAAACGGCCCCGAACCGCTGTCATAATGCCATCAGTGGGCTGTTTTGTGTCGGCTTTTTTTTTAATTATGTTTTTGGGACCTATTTTAATACTGTTTTTAAGCCTAAAAACTACAAAAAAAAAAAAAACTATTGGAAAAATTGTCAAAAAATTCGTGGAAAAACCACCACGATCCGTAGCTCGTAACTCCCAAAACCACAGCCGGTGCTGTCGCCTGTTCTTCGTGTTCTTGGATATTTAACATGTTCTTAAATATTTTAAACAAATATTTAAAAATAAATAATAGCTTTTACATCGAAAACTTATGTCCCGTAGGCTCGCATTCGATCTAAAAAATTTAAATTATCACAATCAACCCTTGTAATGAAAAAAATCAGAGTACAATTATAGTTCTTTAGTGGTATGAATTATAATTCAGTATTTTATAAAAATTATAGAAATTGTTGCGAGTTTTTCATAATTATAGATACCGCTACAAGGTTTTCTTAATTACGAAAACTGTTGATATGTGTCTATATTTCACTGGAAGTTTTACTCACCCTAAGTCCCTACTGTAGCCCTATAAATATTCAGGTAGGTCGAACCAGTTTTATAACTTGTCTTTTTAGACTAAAACTGTCAAAGTTCTGCCGGTACGAGTTCTCGGAGGATTATAACCCACACTATATTTAGGAATCGTATAAGGGAATACAATAAAAGATCTGACAGAAGCTTCAACTTGGATTGAAATCATAGTTGAAGATTTAAACGGTAAAAATGTATTCTTTTAAATTAAGTTCAGATGCACGGATTTTATTTTGATCGTTCATCATAAAAATTTTTATCTGAAACCCGTTTTGGCGTTTGCCCGTTCAGTTAATTTTTTTTAGATAATCATTTACAAAAATAAAGATTTTGACAGTTTTACCTCCAACAATTGGTATCAAAACTGTTTTATTTTTTATTTTCAATTATCTAGGTCGGATAATTTTAGAACTGGTGCTAACTATTATTTTGCAGGCGTTCTAACCCTGATTTTATTATCGTCATTTATTATTCATGTTTGATTGTGTGAATGATGATTATTTTTTTTGTTCACGAGAGATAACCGTGATAGATCGAATGTGAACCTTCGGGACATAGGATCAATGTAATAGCTAGTTTTTATTTTTAAAATATCTGTTTAGATTATTTAAGAACATGTTGAACATATTCAAGAACACGAAGAACGGAGGCAGCACTAGGGGTGGATCGGGTTTTTACGGGTCACGAATCGTGGTAAGTTTTTAATAGTTTTAAATGGTTTTTTTTGTGATTTTTTCTACATTATTTATGAATAAAAAATAGCAAAAAAAAGTCAAAAAAAGTGAGAAAAATTTACCAAAATAGCTCGGTTCCAGCGACTTTGCCGGCTGCAGTTCGGTGGCTATTTTTATGATTTTTTGGGTCATTTTTAGGACTATTTTTTGATTAATTTTTTAAACATAAACTAGTAGTAAAACATACCTCAAGATACTGTCAAAAAATTAAAAAAAAAAATATGCCAAAATCACAACCCAAACAGGTGGCAAATTGGCCGGCGGCAGTAGTGGCTTCTAAGTAGTTTTTTGACAGTTTTTGAGCAAATTTTTTGACAAAAAAATTCTACTTTTTAAAATCTTTCCAACGATATAAAACACGTTGAAAATGGAGTTCAAAAATAGGTCGAAAAAGTCTTAGAAAGTTAGCGGTTCCAGGCGCCAGCTCATAGGAGCAGCGACAGTTTGTTCCAGTAGGTTTTTCGGCATTTTTTTGTGCAGATTTTTTTATAAAAAAATAGTACTTTTCAAGGGCTTTCTTTTGGTGTAAAGTACGTCGAAAATGAAGTTCAAAAATAAGTCAAAAAAGCCTCAGAAAGTTAGCTGCGCAGTGCTGTTGGGACCAACAGCGTTTTTTGTGGTTCGGACAGTTTTTTCGGCCGTTTTTCAGGCAATTTTCCAGCAGAATTTTTGACAGAAAAATTTCATATTTTGAGAGCTTTCCAACCGTATAAAGCTCGTCGAAAACAGAGTTTGGATGAGGCGGCAAGAGCCACCTGAAGGCAGTAGCTTGGTGGTGCCGGCGGTGGCTGGTGGTGGGCCAGCGGTGGCTGGTGGTGGACTAGCGGTTTCTCTTTCGGGGTTTCTCTTTCAACTTATCATCTTCAAGAGATTGAAACGCTTCAGCGTTTCACTTGGATTATTTATATGAAAAATCAAATATCTTGAAAAAATGTGAAAATTAATTCTGAATTTTGAATTAATTAAATAAAAAATATTTAATCGAAATAAATTATTATTTCTCAAAAAATGTGAAACAAAAAATAAAATAAATAAATGGCTTTAATCATTACCTTAGCTGAAAAGCTGAAAGAAAAATTGTGCATTTATTAAATTTTATTTGTTACGCATTTAAACACTAAAAGACGGTTTGATAAATCAGAATCTTTAGAATCGTGTATACAAGAAGATGTTTGATTCTTTCAGATTGTGTGTTTTTCGAAATTAATAAACTTATTTTAATTAAACAGATTTTTATAACTCTCAAAAATATTTTAAAAATCTAAGTAGGAGAGAAAATTTATTCACAAATAAATCCTACGGTTTCTATCATCAGTTTGTAGGTAATGCAATTAAACCCTACGCGTCGGCAGTAAGGCTTTCCTCTCCAACTGACAAATTAATTGCGGTATCGACAGTACAAACCTCCTTGAGGAATAATTCTGGATAATTGTTAGTGTGGATCATTTCTCCATCTGAAGGGTTCATTGTGAAGTAATTAATTTGGGATTAGGTGATGGTTAACACTTATATGTATATAATAGTATCCTCTCTATCGAGTCACTGCTATTATATACTGAACCGAAATTATATCAGCTATTTAATTTTACTTGGCATGGTCAGTTGCCCAAATAGCAAAATTAAAAAGAATTGGCTTGCTTGGTCTTATGAAGGATAGTAGATGTCCTCCCATCAAGGCGTGCTATTCTCAGGTTACCAGGCTGTTGGCGAATTAATTTTAAATTGGTAGAGGGAACCAAATTAAAACAAATTTAAAATTTTGCTCATCATAATTAATGATTTTTTTAATTATGTGATTCTCATGATTAAAATGCCTTTCAACCCACTCGTTTCAATACTCATAGAAAATAAACTTACGGAACCAATTTTATTGACTGAAAAAGTAATTTGGATATAGCTTTAACTACCAATGGTATTTCTTCAATACCACGAAATGTGTTTGTTTCTGAAAAATAATTTTCCTCTGGACCGAACGACATGAAGAAGAAAAAGGTTTAGAAATAGGAAGACACGATTTTCAAGATAGTTAGTGGACCATGGACTGGTGTAAAAAAGTCAAAAGGTAGATATTTTCACTATAACCAGACACGACACTGGAAAAAGTTATGTCCAGTATTTTTCAATAAGCAGAACAACAAGGGTAATTTTTGTTCACTGATTGTGAAAACATATTTAGCAGTGTTATCAACCGGTACCTGATATGTAGATACAGGAGCTACTAATAATGTCTGTAATTTTTTGCAGGGGTTTCAGGAAACTCGATAACTTAGTGATGGAGAGATTTACCTGCATATGAGTAATAATACAAAGGTAAGAGCAGTTGTAGTAGAAGATGTCACTCTCAGTTTTAGTAGAGATCGGATTTTAATATTGAGTGATTGTCTTTATATACTTTCCATTAGAAGAAATTTAGTTTTTATTTTTGGATTGGCTAAAGATGGATATTTAGTTTATTTTAATAACTCTGTGGTTATTAAGGATAATAAACGGGTTATCTGTTCTAGCACATTGGTGGATGATCTTTATATTATTACTCTAATTTCTCTTACACTTCAACTGACTAAAAAGAATAGCACATCTAATTTACCATATAAGAGAATGTTTTATTCTTTAATGAACTAAATGTTTCTTTAGTACTTACGCTTGAATCATATTAATCTAAAAAAGATAAATAGATTGGTAGCGGATGGTCTTTTGAATTCATTGGAATGGAGGCACTTTCAGTTTGTGAATCTTGCTTAAAAGGTAAAATGATTAAGAGGCCCTTTTTGGCTAAAAGCGATAGAGCTAAAGAATCGTTGATGCTGGTTTATTCTGATGTGTGTGGTCCTATGACAATTCGGCCTAGAGGTGGCTTTGAGTACTTCATTAGTTTCATTGATGACTACTCAAGAAATGGATATATTTAGCTGATACACCATAAGTCTGAATGCTTTGAGAAATTTAAAAAATTCAAGGCGGATGCGGAGCAGCGTCTGGGTAAAAGTATCAAATCACTACGATTCAACCATGGTGGGTGTTAGTGCCGCGCAGCGAAAAAAATTCGATGAACGACGTCGTGACCGTAAAAAACGACGTTGTGCGATTTTCATGAAAAACAATAAAATAATTTGATACTTTATGATTAAATATACCTTCAAGAAACTTGAACAAGTTTCTTTGATGCCGAACAAAGATCCGAGACGACCCAACGATCTTCTCACGTATATCCCGACGCACGCGACTATTCCGGCGAGTTGGCACCGATCCGGATCTTCGTGTATTCTTGCCTTGGTTTCTTCTCACACTTATCTCCAAAAGGTAAAATATGGATTGCCAAAAGGGAGAAAGAGAGTGGCGGCTAGGATAGGAGAATTAGGGTTTTCGTTTTTAAAGCCTCCTTTTATAATATAAAAGAATATATTATATTAAGTATATATATCCACACTTTCCTAAAAAGATACGAAGGAATATAAACTTAACATAAAATAAACCCATCTTCTCCCTATTAGGGCCGGCCACCTAGGGCGTAATCCCTAGATGTACTAAATTTCAAAATCGTCCTCCAACAATTTAATTTAATTCTTGAATATTTTCGGCGGCAAAACCGTCATTCAAATTAAATTAAATAATAACCGAAACCAATAAAAAAATAACCGTGCGTATAGTGAGCTACGTGAAGGATCACGAGGAAGTATAGGACTCGGGCTAACCGTACGAGAAAATCGGATATCCCTAACTTTATCCCCGAGATAGATCATTTATCGCACGAACCAGAACTTATTCCACTAAAGGTCTTGACTGAACTCCTAGCCCTAACTCAAATTATGTATTGAGTTTTCAATTATCAAATGCACTGAGTACTCCCCACGTTTAAGATATGTATTCCCGATAAATAAATTAGGTTACTGACAACCTGATTTAATTATTCTCTTTTCCTCGCAACCGATCCGCTTAACCTTTTGATATGCCGGATCCGAAGATCCATTGTACAGATTTAGTATAATCAAACCTATAAGTAAAGCACACGATGGGAAACTCCCCAACCTAAATCGGACGTGGATTTCGTCAGCTGATTATCAATCATCGGACAAACAATGCCAGTACCCAACTCATCGGTATTGTTGATCTCATGGAGAA